>VYZU01059674.1:835-64246 GCA_013401355.1 Ceyx cyanopectus
CCTCCTCTTCTGCTTTGCACATAATCTACACTCTTGAATATGTGTTAAAATTTGTTAATGAATTAATTATTTCCTAAACCTTGACTTCCAGAAAGAATCTGTAGGTTTTCAGATTCCCAGCCTCAACTACTGACAGAATTTGTGGTTGTGAATGGCTCTTGGAAGTAATACCAATGGGTTTGAAATAATTTTCCAGTTCTTCCCCAAATCAAATTTTTGCTGGGACAGACAATATAAAATGTAATTAACCAACTTAAGAGATATCTTGGATGATTACACTTCTAAATCAAACATTATTAAATGGGACAGAAAAATCCACTGAAATACTATAGACTGCTCTTACTTTTAGTCCTTGGGTGAACATTATTTTACTGCACACTGCAGGAACTGTTGTTACCATCACCATAGAAAGCAACCTAGGAAGAGGAATAAACTCTGAAGTCTTAAAAGCATTGGAGATCTCTGGTTGAGCCTCATAGATCTGAAATAAAAATAACAATTTCATCAACATTGATATAGCCATGGTGATAACAGCTGCTTCTAGGAAGCATTTTAAAGAAGGGTTTTAACTAGTGGAGAGTAAATGACAGCACTAAGTAACTTTTATGCAAAAATGCTACAGAGCATCCCCCAGACCTGTATTTAAATAAATGGAACATGTATGTGATCTCCATCCTTGCTAAAGGCCACCCCTTTTCAACGGAGACCACAGATCCTTCTTGCCCATTTTAAGCTAAACAAAGAGGCAGAGGCACACTCAGAAAGGACAAAAAGTTTTTGTAGCTGAGCTTCAATGTTGCTATAGCTCAAAAAACGTATCATCAACGTGATGTTCCCTCTGTTTCTTATGCCAATTCCTCCTTTCCCAGTTTAGTTAAATGTTTATACAACCTCCTGCTCTGAGCATGGCTTTTTACCAAATGACCTTCCAACTTTGTTTACACTCTTTAAAGCACCCATGGCTCTGAGCCATGGCTCATTTTCCTCGGAAGAAAACAAGATGCCATTCTCCCTTCTCCATTTACCATCTTTGACATTTAACAGCACCCTGCTGCTTCTTTCCTAACATCTACAGTAATTACTGGTGTTACTGCAGGATCATTAAGTCCTTCCTGTTTAGTTCACTTAAACCTCAGTCACCTAACTTCACTGCTGGTGGTTATTTATGAAATGCTGAGGCTGTCTGCTTTTTAGTGATTTGAATAAATTCTAAAGCACTGTGCTTTTACAGCTGTGAATTCAATACATCTTCAGACATGTGAATTTGCTCTGATATGAAACAGCTGCTTCTGAAACAAAAACAACAAAACAAAACAAAACAGTCCCAGTTCCCTCAGCCTCTCCTCATCAGAAACATGCTCCAGACTCTTAATAACCTTTGTGGCTCTTTGTTGTACTCTCTCCAGTATGTCCATGTTTATTTATTTTTTTATTTATTTAAGAAGGGATATACTTCTGTGACTTTGTATCTTTTTGTTGTTGTTGTTCTCCCCAAAATTTGTAGCCTTGCAGGGAAAAAAAAACAACTAAATAGATATATTATTTGTTTCTGTAAAAAAATACTTAGTAACATTATTTGCTTCATTACATTTTTATTTATTATTATTGTTAGATCAGCAAGGAAGACAGAAAACAGAATAATCTGTGCTTTTATCAGATCACCCAAGCATGGGTCAATCTGTTGTTGTATTGTTCTTGAAGGATACTGTGGTTTTGACCATTGCAGTCTCAGCTTTTAATTTACTCTGGCACTACATCATCACTTTATGTTTGTTCTCATTACAGATGTTGCCACACACTCCCTACAATGTTCTTATCTCAACCATGAAGAAAACATAATGGTGAATATTTTTTTTTATCTCCTTGCTTATCATTTCAGAGGATAAAAGCAACAAGAACTAATAACAACATAATGACTTTATAGATAAGACATATATATACTTGGAAGAAATACTTATTCCAAGGTAAATGTTACAGGAAAGAAACCAACAAAAACCCCACCAACTTCATTGNCTCAATATTCTTCAGGGCTCTTCTCAGAATCATTGATACAAGTGACAGTATACTGTGCTTCACTACTGTGCTGGATAACTAAAGGACGGAAGTAGAATTAATGACATTACAGCACCTCCTCTTCTGCTTTGCACATAATCTACACTCTTGAATATGTGTTAAAATTTGTTAATGAATTAATTATTTCCTAAACCTTGACTTCCAGAAAGAATCTGTAGGTTTTCAGATTCCCAGCCTCAACTACTGACAGAATTTGTGGTTGTGAATGGCTCTTGGAAGTAATACCAATGGGTTTGAAATAATTTTCCAGTTCTTCCCCAAATCAAATTTTTGCTGGGACAGACAATATAAAATGTAATTAACCAACTTAAGAGATATCTTGGATGATTACACTTCTAAATCAAACATTATTAAATGGGACAGAAAAATCCACTGAAATACTATAGACTGCTCTTACTTTTAGTCCTTGGGTGAACATTATTTTACTGCACACTGCAGGAACTGTTGTTACCATCACCATAGAAAGCAACCTAGGAAGAGGAATAAACTCTGAAGTCTTAAAAGCATTGGAGATCTCTGGTTGAGCCTCATAGATCTGAAATAAAAATAACAATTTCATCAACATTGATATAGCCATGGTGATAACAGCTGCTTCTAGGAAGCATTTTAAAGAAGGGTTTTAACTAGTGGAGAGTAAATGACAGCACTAAGTAACTTTTATGCAAAAATGCTACAGAGCATCCCCCAGACCTGTATTTAAATAAATGGAACATGTATGTGATCTCCATCCTTGCTAAAGGCCACCCCTTTTCAACGGAGACCACAGATCCTTCTTGCCCATTTTAAGCTAAACAAAGAGGCAGAGGCACACTCAGAAAGGACAAAAAGTTTTTGTAGCTGAGCTTCAATGTTGCTATAGCTCAAAAAACGTATCATCAACGTGATGTTCCCTCTGTTTCTTATGCCAATTCCTCCTTTCCCAGTTTAGTTAAATGTTTATACAACCTCCTGCTCTGAGCATGGCTTTTTACCAAATGACCTTCCAACTTTGTTTACACTCTTTAAAGCACCCATGGCTCTGAGCCATGGCTCATTTTCCTCGGAAGAAAACAAGATGCCATTCTCCCTTCTCCATTTACCATCTTTGACATTTAACAGCACCCTGCTGCTTCTTTCCTAACATCTACAGTAATTACTGGTGTTACTGCAGGATCATTAAGTCCTTCCTGTTTAGTTCACTTAAACCTCAGTCACCTAACTTCACTGCTGGTGGTTATTTATGAAATGCTGAGGCTGTCTGCTTTTTAGTGATTTGAATAAATTCTAAAGCACTGTGCTTTTACAGCTGTGAATTCAATACATCTTCAGACATGTGAATTTGCTCTGATATGAAACAGCTGCTTCTGAAACAAAAACAACAAAACAAAACAAAACAGTCCCAGATCCTCAGCTTAGTTCCTCTGAAATCAGTGAAATTTTGTTACTTGTCACTGGGAAGACATTGGCTAAAATAATGAATTCACAGTTAATTTATACTTGACACAGGCACACTATATGTTATAACATATTTTACATAGGAATGTGGTACTTTGACCTTGGATAGACATCAGATGCCCACCTGGCATTATAATATCTATCTGTAATAAAATCATTCAAAGCCAGCCTTACTCATCTACTAACAAATTCCTTGTCTTGGTAACTTTTCTGAAATTCAGGAATGTTTGACTTTACCATCTTTCCTATTACAATTTTGTGTAATTCTGCACTATTCCTTTAATAAAAACTACTTTAGTTTTTGGAAGAAAAAAAAAAAAAGTATTGGGATGGCATATTTCTATGAAGAGGTGGTGTGAATCATTCATACTCTTACCTTTTTGAGTAACTTCATATTGTCCATCCAAGCAGACTTCAGTCTGGGTACAAAGGAATAATGGGTCTCCTTAAAATATCTGTTCAATAAATCTGGGCATACTTTAAGAATATTCACCAGAAGATCAGCAACCATTTCATCTTCTGTTGCAGTTTTTAAACCAAGCAGAAAACGCAGAAGCACAAGATTTCCTCCCCTGTTGAAGATAAAAAGAACCAACAACCCTTTAAAAAATAAATCCTTATTTCAACACTCAAGCTCTCAAACTGCTGGCATTTTACCACTGTGTGGTTGACAGTACAGCTTTGATGCTTTATAGTTACATCAAAAGATCTATAGTCCAAAATCACACCTTACACTTGGAGATGGCTCAGAGAAACATGACTTATTTCCTCAGCACCTATGAATAAGGCAGAGCACTCTCTAGTATGCTGAGGTAAAAGAGCATCTAATAGTTTGATCTTGGGAAATTAAAAACAACAAAAAATCCAACATACTTCTTTTACCTGCCACAGAAGAAATAGAGATAGAAGCAGAACTCATTACAGTTACTTGCAAAGGTCTGGAAGGGCAGACAAGAAAACTACTGAGGTCTCTCTTGTTCCTAGCACAAAATTCACATCCAATTCCAGCTCTCTGGTGACTTACTTGCCAGAAGTTCCCAGACTTGGATCATAGAAAGTTATGCCATGTTTCAGAGAGCAGCAGAGATCCATTAAGAAATCATGAACAAGTTCTCGTACCATCATTTTTCCCACATCTTCAGAGCCTCGAGTCACCTATAAAAATCAGAAAGGAGTAAAAAAGATAATGCTTGTAAATATTTGAAGGGAGGGTGTCAGAGGATGTGGCCAGATTCTTTTCAGTGGTGCCCAGTGATGACACAAGGGGCAATTGGCACAAACTAGAACATAGGAAGTTTCACCTGAACATAAGGAAAAACTTCTTTCCTGTGTGTCAGAGCCATGGAACAGGCTGCCCAGAGAGGTTGTGGAGTATCCTCTGGATGTATCCAAAACCCACCTGAACACAGTCCTGGTGCAACCTGCTCTATGTGAACCTGCTTTAATGGGGAGTTGGACTAGACAACTTGGGAGTTTAGCTCTCATATCAGATCATTGTCTGGGATGGGAATGAGGCATGTGGTAAGAACATTGCTCCTGATACATTCTGCTACAGGGACATAAGTGTGCCCAGGAAATCAAATACAGTTTTTGCACCCAAAAGACCCGTTTCTCCCTGGTTAACAGATCTGCACCATAGTTCTGGAAATCAGGAGGAGGAAACAAACCTTCTTGCTCAAGCAAATCCCTTTTCTTAAGCTCATCATGGGTAGAGTATCTGGTAGTTATTTCAAAACCTCTTGGCTGCAGCTAAGGCAGGGAAAGGCAGGACTAGGAGTTACAAAGAAGTTGGACACAGACCTTTAAATCCCCAGGGCTGACATCAGTAATCCCATTCCAGCGGTAAAGTGAAGCAATCTGAATCAAGACTTCTGCAGTGAAGAAACGCACCTTCTGGGTTTTGGTGATGGTTTTATTTTGAACCACCTGAAAGCAACAAGGAAAACAAAACAAGAAAAAAAGCAACTGTTTTACTTATTATAAGTTATCACAAAATATTAACAGATAAGCAACATGCTTCACGTGTACTACTTCTAGTACACACACATTTTGCTCTGCTCACTACAGCAGATAAAATGTTCTGTCTATCCTGTTAACACTGTCACATGCTTCTGCTCCCATCCTCATATGGATGAAGCCATAGGGCTCTACAGCAATTTGTGCAAACACTGCACATGCTGGACAGGACAGACTGAAGAGCACAGAATGGATTTAGAGCAGGACAGCCACAGATTAGGATCATGGAAACCTTCTCGTAGAGATGGTAGGACCTGCTACAAATAAAGTTTGAATGAAAGAAAGGAAACAGAGGAAGTTCTCAAATGTTCTCCTACTATGTTTTCCTGTCTGCATTTTTAATTTCTCATTTTCCTCACTAAACTAAAAGGCTCTATGACCCATACGGTGTGTTAGGTTTCATCAATAACACAATGGTACATGACATACGATCCCTATATGGGAAAAGCTTCATTTACAAAACAGTTTCAAAAAGGTTGATTTTACATTTAAATGCCAGCAGCAGTGAAGAAAATAGAAAACAAGAGACAACACACTTTCAAGGGTATATCATACCTTAGTTCTTAATGTGGAAAGCAGAAGATTGACAGTAGAAACTTTGTCTTCCTTTATTTCAGAACGAAGAATATTTGGAATGAAATCTAAAAAGACATTTCAAATGTTAAGTGAAAATGTGAAAGCTGTTTTCATACTAAAATGTTTCAGGGAATTCATATCCATTTCTCTTTAATGTATTATTTACCTTGCTGTTAGATTTAAGGATGAACCAAAAGGCTGCAATCAGAGTTCAGGATGACATGTCTGTATCTACAATGAGTAAGTCATGCTGCCAAACCTACTCTCATCCTAACTAGCTAATTTGCCAACTGGTTATTAACAGTTATTGCAACGGCATCTGTCAACTTCAAATCTTTTTCAGGCCCCAATGTGCTATGTAGTATTTAAACTTGAGTAAATGCCCATCCTTTCCATTGAAAGACTCCCAATTGTTTCACTGAGTGATCTTTAAGTGTTTAGAGGTTACATCTCCAGCCACATAAGCATCATCTTTTGGCTCATCTGTGTATCCCAAAATTAGAGAATTTTAGTTCATAGAGAACTTCAGTATTTATTCAGTATCAGAGCTTTTAATATTGAAAAGTTTTTGCAGATAGCAAACATTATTCTCAAGCAGAAAATGTATTCACTAGAGTGCTGAAGAAGTTTAAAGCTTTTCAGGTAATAAGACTAAAAATACTTATTTTGTATCTCATTAGCACTGTCTAACTGGTTCACATTTTGAATTAGCCTTTATTTATTACCATCTATAAAAGATTCTGCCTTAGGAAAAAAAAAACAAACATAAGCAATTGTGAAGTACCTTTTAATTCCAGCACCTGTGACAGGACTGCATTGTCACCAGCAATTAAAAAGGAGAGAGCAAACTGAATATAGGCCATACGGACATCAGCTTCTCCCTAAAAAACATCAAAGGTACTGTTAGCACAGACTGTACACAACTACCAAATTAATACTGCAAAGATTGATTAACCTTGGGAGTACTATGAAGGGGTAAATTAACTTCTATAACCAGGGTGCACATAGCCATACACATTTCTATGCAATGTATCAACACTATCCTCATTTGACAAACTTCTTGTGTTAAGCAGATCACAGCCTGTTGAAGTTAACATTGGTAACAAGGTGTCCTAGTTCACATAATTTTCAATTCTCAGTGTACAAGATAGACCATAAATAAAAAATAAAAACTTAGCAACAGTTTCATCCCAAACCCTGCATACACATTACTGAATATCCTCACTTCTGCACTGCTTGGTACACTAGCCAATTCAGGAAAGTACTCAAGAGTGGTAATAGCAGTTGTGCTTCTTCAATGTCTTACTTTACAGGCTTCTAGAGCAGTGCCAGTCTTGGGGACTCTTGCTGCCCAGTGTCATCTTTGAGCTATGCATCTCTCAGCTGCTCATGGAGTTAGCCAGGTCATGCAACTTACTACCTAAAAGAAAAATGCCCTTTTTTAAGGGGCTAACTGCATAATCAGGCAAAGGGGAAGTAATGAAAGCTTTGCCTGGAAAAGGATCTTAGGATATGAACACAGAATTAGAGAATGGTTTGGGTTGGAAAGGAACTTAAAGATCCCCTAGTCCCAAACACCTGCCATAGGCAGGGACACCTCCCACTGGACCAGACTGCTCAAAGCCCCATCCAATCTAGCCTTCCCTGGGTACCTGCTATGTAAGAAGATAGAAAGCTCTTGCCCCACAGATCACTTCTACTGCATATTAGAAACAACCAAGAAGCATTTCAGCCTGTCACAGGATAGAAAGGGTTTTTGTTTTGCAAACAAAAACACAGCAAAGAGACTAAGTAACAACCTTGTTTTAAACACTTGGCAAAAGAAAGTGGCAGAGCATTTAATGGCACACAGCATCTTAATTTACCTTCTTAGATCTTTTCTTCAACAATCCAGGTAGAATCTTATTATTGAAATCAAAATGGCTATACACATCCCTTGCTGTATCTGGCCCCTGAGCCACCATTGCTGACAGCAGGGTAAGGCACCCTCGGCTCATCCTAAAACAAAAAACAGAGGGAAACCCACAGGTTATTTCTGGGATGACAGCTATACAATCAAATTGAGATGAAAATGTAAAGAAATAACTTTTTCCTGTAAAATAAATTATCCCACCCCAGCTGCAACATCCATCCAAGATTTCAGGAGTTTCAGACACAAAGAAGCTCTGAAATATGCCAAGACAAGCAGCCAAGATAGTGGTGAGGAAAGTACCCCTGGTCATGCAAAGCTCTCACTGCAGCTGACAGAGCTTTAGTTGAGTATGTAACCAACCACTGTAATCACAGTCACAACACAGATTCATGCCAGACACAAATGTAGTTTCACTATTCACCAAGAACTTGTTATCTTTGTGAACAGACTATTTCTACAAGCATATTTCTGGCATAAAACCCCTAGTCCTGCGCATGATTATGCACCTTACTGCTATGAGCAGGTCTACAGGAACTGCAGCTGATGTCAAAGTTAAGGGCACAAAGAGTGTAGGACTGCATGGTTTTTGTTTTAGCTGAATGGCAGAGGTTTCCTTTAGTTTAAGGATGGTCTTGTAATGAACTAAATTCCAAGATCTACACTGTATTTTTATTCTTACTCACTGGTCATTGTGAAAATCTGACCAAAGGAAGAGGGGAATTAATCAAAGCCATGATATTAGGCAGCTGTCCTGGCAGTGTGGAAGGAGGGTAGAGGGAAGAAGGGAAAAGGGAATTCCCATTTATATCCTTCCCAAAGATTAAGTTGTAATGAGCAGCTGGATATTTGCATAATAAATTAGGATGAAATGAAGGAAGTGACAAAAATGAAGAACTTCTAAATTTGTTTAGAAGTTCTAAGTTAGCCACATATGTCAATGGGACACAACAGGGCAAACAGGTACAAGTATGCAGACTATCAGCATCTGAATAGTATATATATATATATATATATATATACACTGTATTATTAGCAGGATAATAACCAATAATCCTGCATTATGAGCAGTAAATTCAGATTAATTTTGGAACACCTTGTACATATGTGAAAGACCCAGACAGCCCTCCAGGATCCACAGAGATTCTCTGCAACAGTACAGAGAAAACTTACCTGTGATTTTCAGAGTACAAAGCAGCATAGATCAGTCTCATGTAGGAATGAATCAACTTCTTTACTATGTTCATTCCCACAACAGAAAAATGGGAGAGGTCACTGGCTGTCCTCAGTAAAATGGCTTCTAGAGCTTGAAAGATTAACAGCATCTGTAAGATACAGAAATATATTAATTTCTGCCAAAACCAGATATGACTTTAAATCATTAGCGGAGCTACACAATAACAAACACCATTAAAAAAAAAAAGAGTAACCCCATCACAAGAAGAAAGCTTCCTTATTCTGAGGCAAAGTTAACTTGTGAATTCTCTCACAAACTAATGCTTTGTCTTCTAAAGGATGAGTTCTGAGAGTGTGATTTTTCAACGAAGCCCCTATAGAGACACTATATAAAAGACCAGAGGACCACACAAGGTCAGATTACTCCTCTTTTTATTTAATTGCTAAACTCATGGAACTCAGTAGCAGGGAAGGACAACCTCCATTGAAAGCCCCAGTCAACATACTGGCTGAAGACCTATACAACCCTAGACAAATAAACTCAATGTAAAAAAGGGTCCCTCCTCACCTGGAAATCAAGACCTACATGCACATGCATGATTTATATAGGTGTGCACAACAGATGCTTCTGGGAATGCAAACACCTGCTGCAGTGCAAACCTCAGCACAGGCTGATGGATTTTGAAAGCTCTTTTTGAGATGAAGGCTAAGGCCTAGGGCTAATGAATCAAAGCTTTAAGAGCCAACTGCTTAATAAGTGCACAATGAAATGTGCTGGAGAAACTCATCTGAGCTGCCCCAGTCTCAAAATTAACAACTTCTCCATGAATCCAGAGTCCACAGAGTGCTGGGATTATACTGATCCATGCATTAGCCCCTATTAGTAAGCAGAGCTTGAAGCATTGAACATGACACAGATTGCCATGATACAGATAAAAATCTGTATAATTCATAAATGGTCTTTTGATAACATTTAAAGAACTGTAACAGATTGAATTTGGCAGGATTACTGGTTGTGAGCATCATTAAACCCAGGAACACCTTGGCACTGAAAAGGACACTTCCCACCTTATCTGTGCATCTGCGACTGTGACTTCCATAAAAACAAACAAAACCATATCCAATCATCTGAATTATTTACACCACAAAGCATTTATTCGGTGGGTCCTCTCCCAGCCATTAACCTGTAACCACCAACTTACTTCGCTTTCAGGCTTCTTTTCTCCGTCCATGAGTTTGAATATTTCAGCACACTCCATGGAAATCTTGAGGTATCCCTCCACCACATCATATATTTCAGGTGACGGCAGCGTCTTAGCAACGGAAACGAAAGTCTCCAGACCTGCAAGGAGCGAGTTTTACGCGGAGCCGCTGCCACCGCTGCCTGGGCTCTGCGGCAACACGTGGGACGGTAATAGCGACCCGCGGCCGTCAGTAACAGCGACCGTGGCCGTCGGCATCCTCCTCAGAGGACAAGAGACATCTCCGGGTTCCCCGTTCCGGCAGAGCACGTTTTCATCTCACGATCGCTCCACCCGCCCGCCCCCCTGCCCTGCTCGGCCCGCTCCAGCCCCTCACTCACCCTTCCCGGCCGTGGCGGGGTCTCGCAGCAGCGCCTTGAAGCGGGTGCCGTTGAACTCCTCCTCCGCAGGACAGGGTCGCTTGGCCGCCGGCGGGCTGGCCGCGGGGAGGCTGCGGCGCTTCCTCACCATCGCGCTGCCTCCTGCTCCGCCAGCACCGCCCCGGAAGCGGCCGGCGGCAGGAAGCGGTGGCTACGGATCCTCCCCGCAGCGGCCCCGCTACCGGCGAGGCTGGGGCGGAGCTGCGCCTGAAATAGGGGCTGAGCCCGAGCGCTGAGTGAGGACGGCTGGCTGGGAGCATCGGTACCGCGGGTCTCCCTCCGTGAGGAGCCGAGCCCCGCTGCAGCATGCGAGGTCTCTCAAGCCCCGGACTGATGTGTCCGTGGGATTTCAAAGAATCACACAGAATGTTAGGGGTTGGAAGGGACCTAGAAGATCATCTAGTCCACCTCCAGGAACAGATCCAGGCGGGTCTTGAATGTCTCCAGAGAAGGAGACTCCACAACCTCCCTGGGCAGCCCGTTCCAGGCTCTGTCACCCTCACTGGGAAAAAGTTTTTCCTTGTGTTTCCCCTAAACCTCTTGTGCTCCAACTTGCTCCCATTGCCTCTTGTGCTGTCATTTCCCGGCCTCGCTGCTCTTCCCGTCTCCGCCCCAGCTGCCGTGCGGCGCGTACGGAGCCCAGTGCCCTGCGGCGCCGCTCGGCTGCTGCCCCTTCGCTTGTAACTAACCCCCCGCTCCCAAATCCCCCTCCGCTGGCACGGGCGTAGCTTTGTGAGGCAGCCGTGGGCACTTGGCTTCTCGCTTCTGCTACTAGACCTGTCCCTGTCACACATTTCCATGCCCGAAACAGCGCTGAGTTGTTGGTTGTCAGTTGTCAGGCAGCCACCCGCCCAGCGGGACCGGCATTCGAGCCCCGGGCAGAAAAGCCAAGGAGCTTCGTACGTCTGCTTACATAAAAAGCCTGAACTACGTGTGGGTTGGTATGTTAGGTCGTCAGAGCAGTCAGTGCCCAAGCTGACAGAAAGATATCACACCTTTTCTTTCCTGCCACTTCTCTCTTGGGATGCTTTGGTTGCCTACGTTGAAGCACAAACACTGATACCACTGAGGGGTGAAAGATTCAACAAGAAGGATGCTGAGATACTGGAGCGAGTTCAGAGAAGGTCAATGAAGCTGCTGAAGGGTCTGGAGAGTTTCTCCTATGAGGAAAGGCTGAAGGAGCTGGGATTGTTTAGTCTGGAGAAGAGAGGCTCAGGGGGGACCTTATTGCTCTCTACAACTACCTGAAGGGAGGCTGCAGGGAGGTGGGGGTCGACCTCTTCTCCCAAGTTAAAGATGACATGATGAGGGGGAATGGCTTCAAGTTGTGCCAAGGGAAACTTAGGTTGGATATCAGGAAAAAATTATTTACAGAGAGCGTGGTTGGGCATTGGAATGGGCTGCCCAGGGAGGAGGTGGAGTCCCCATCCCTGGAAGTGTTTAAAAACCATGTGGATGTGGTGCTGGGGGACATGGTTTAGGGACCCTGGCAGTGCAGGGTGAACAATTGGACTCAATGATCTTAAAGGTCTCTTCCAACCAAATGATTCTATGATTCTATGATTCTGGAGTAGGGGGTCTTAGAAAGCAGATCTCCAGCACCCTGAAACCAGTTTCTCATCTGTTGCTGCTCACAAAGCCCAGCAGGTTCCTACTACCATCCCAGTTTCACAGGACAGCTGCAGTCCTGAGCCAAGGAGACACAAACTTTGGAGCAGAACAGGAAAAGCACAGGGTGCCAAGACACAAGGAGGGGAGAGAACTTTAGATACTAGGGAAAAGATTGTCATTTGCAAAAGGGATAGTCATAAACTGCTTTCCAATTAACAGGGCATCTTTCCATTACATTTGTAAATCTTTCTGGTTACAATGTCTTTGTATATAAACACAATTGCAACAAATAATAAGACACCATACAAGGTACTGCTCATCTGTCAGCCCCTGAAACATTATTACTCAATGAGATCAAATACATTGTTCTCTAGCCTTAAATTGAAACCAGAGATTTTACTTCCAGTAGGAGTTATTCCAGGAGAAGCACTGAGATAAGAAGGAATGGAAATAGTCTTGTTCAATAAACTGTTAGATATGAAACGCCAACAGTTGAAACAATAGTGAAAGATGTAGAAGGTTGTTACAGTATGTCAGTAAGAGAAAATTAATATCAGTTAGAGCTCTATCCAAAATGAATTATTTTTCCTATTTACAAGTAACAAATAAAAGCAACATTAATATTTTTCTGTTTTTCCTGACACCCGTTTTCATTAAAACATTTTTTAACAAAATACTGTTGTTTTGTTTTGTTTTGAAATGATCCAGAAGAGGGCAACATTAACAGCCATTATAAAATTTAGGATGGACAAACATTTTAATGTTTATAGAAGATGCTGCAATATTATGGGAACAGATGGTGGAGTAAAATGAAAGAGCCTAACAGTTTTCTTGAAGATTAATTGAAAGTATGCAGATATACAAATACATTTGCAATTCCAGAAACTGGGGGGCACACAATATGGAAAATAATAATATTTTCAAGAGAGAGTTGTTTTGGTTTTGAAGGGATGAAAGGAAGTCTAGAGCTAGTAAAAGTGGGGAAAAAACAAACAACAAAACATGGATACTGATACCTTCCAGGTAAAAGTAATATTTTTCAGACTTACAGGCCTGATATCTACCATCACACCGTATTTCAGAATATAAAAATATTGCTGCAAAATGCCAGTGAAAAATAATTTAATTTCAACTTTAAATTCAAAAGTTCTCTCCCCTCACCGCCTGAGTAGCTGTCATAGGCTTTAATGAGGATGGTGAGGAAGAGAGTTTCACTTCAAGGTTAATTACTTCCATGTTCTTGCCATAGGCTACTTTGAAGTCTATGTCCTTTTTTTTCTCAGTTTATCTCCCCCAAGTCTTTTTTTTGGCAAGCTGCATTCATGGAAGCCCAATCAAAGAATGAGATATCAAGCTCAGACAAAGTTCATTCGCTCGGTCATGCCTACACATTTAACAGATGTAACCAGGGAATGAGTCAAGTATTAATTTGTGAGCTGCCCAGTTTTCAGTAAATTTAAATATATTTCTATGAGTCTTGCCAGATGAACATATAATCATATCCAAGATGCACATTACCCCTTCAGCATTTGCAAGTCTGAAGAATAATTCTCAGTCCCTCACATGAATCTTAGCTCTCACCCTGTTCAGCAAACTGTTCCAGATAATTGAGCCAAGTGGCCCTTTCCTGCATCAGCCATAATCTGACCTATGAAGATTTTACTGTCTTGAGTAGTGTCTAGAGTAATAAGACCCAGCCCTGATGTACTGCCTAATTTGCCTTTGCCTCCCAAACCTGAATGTTGTTCCTTGCTCTAGGACACTCACTGTGGTTCTATTTGTGTCAATCACTCCACTAAACCAACATCTCTAATTTTCAAGTTCAGGTCTGGCCTGGGATTAGAAGGACACTATAAAGCTAATAGAACCACTGTACCACTGCTTTTCTCAGTCATGGTATCACTTAATGGCCGGCCATGCATGATCTGTGGTCCCCACCCCCCACACTAACTGTGGTCCATAGCATATGGGAAAAGCAGTAGTTTTTTACCATAATTTTTTTATTTGATACCTAATTATAGTAAGCATTCAGAGGGACTGAATTTCATCAAAAATCACATCTTTAAACCCGCTGTTCTCAATGTTCTTTCAAGGTTTACAGAAATATTTCACAGAAAAGCTTCCTTCAGTTTTTCCCAAAATGTTGAGTTCCTGTGCAAGATACAGCTCTTTATCACCTTTTCCCACTTCCCTGCCTTTGACACCTGAGGCATGGGATCACTATCACTTCTTTGTCACCACATGTCCAAATACTCTGTGCCCCATGCTCCCACCACCCTCACCCTGATCAGTCCAGTTCCAGCTCACACATTTGGAGATACAGACATTACAGAGCTTGAATTCCAAAAGTTTATAATGAAGGGGGCTGGGTGATGTGCAGAACAGTGTATGGACTGAGGGACAGAGTGGGCAGGCTGGGCTGAGGCAATAACCCTCATGGAACTGCCCTAGGATAACAAAGCCACTCTGGCTTCAGCAGTTACACCAATTTAGCAAAACCACAGCTTTTTTGTTTTGCTGTTGTTGTTGAAAACCAAAATCACCCCTCCTCCTCTTCCAGTCTCCTAGTTATTTCAGCTGGAGCAGCACTTTTCTGAATAGCTAAAGGAGTGCATTTTAAGACCTGCCTAATGACAGTTTCTCTTCCCTACCATTACAGTAGAACCCTATCAATATCTAAGGACCTAACTTGCCTGCAGCGTCAGCAAAACAAACCTGCATTAGCACCAAGGTTTTGAGCCAGAGCAAGGTTTGAGTTGGAAATCAGGCTGCTTGCCAGATGGTGAAGATGGCTGGAAAGATCAGAAAAAAAAAGGAAGAGGATGAAGAACAGGAAAGTCAGCGAGCAGGCTGGGAGGAACTAGACAAGGTATAAGGTGAAAGCAGCTATGGGTATCTACATGTGATATGAATGAATGAACCCTTTATTCAATGTACAGAAGAGGACTTTGGCACTATGGGATAGTTACATCCAGGGGCATAAAAAGGGGGGTTGGATTAGATGACCTCTAGAGGTCCCTTTCAATCCAGACATTTCTACAATTCTGTGCACTGAAATCCTTCCCACCTCCTATACATGGAATAATCTTCAACCATGATCAAACCTGAAGTTAGTTTGACATAGTCACTGAGCATCTTTTCAGAATTTGCCATGGAAACTTTATGGTCCTGAGACAAAAAGCAAACGCTTAGAAACAATGCAATATTATTTGCAAACGTTTTTATTTGGCTATTCTTTTCTGAAACAACTACCATTTTTGCATGCCTTTGCTTACCTAACTTAGAGACCTTGAAGCCTGATTTTCCAAGGCTTTTGGAAAAGCCACTTTTTCAGTGCTTAACATTGATTCTGTGGCTTTAAAAAGCTGCTGTCTTGAATTTCAAGTATGCAAAATCCTTAGTCATTTTGGAAAATCTTACCTTAAATACATATTAAAGGAGAAACAGTGACAACAACCAGCCAAGAAGCAAGCTCATAGGCCCATAATGAGGCACTTTCACAAGTAAACAGGCTGTTTTCCAAGCCTGTGGTCCACCCAGCAGCTCTGTCCTTATGTCCTTCCTAAACTCAGAGGCAAGACACATAGTCTTTTCCAGTCTGTCTTTGAAGAGTCACGTCAGGAAGTGACCAGGGATGACTTATGTGCTTTAAGGTGTCAGGAACAACAAAACCAGAACATTTTTCTTCTTGAGTTTGTTCTTCTTTCACCTTAGGTCTTTTTTTTCTCGTTTCCAGCAGTAAGCTCTGTAAGATAGGGCATGTCTCTGACTTCGTGTCTATACAAGTGCCCAGTTGTACTGCTAAAAAAAAAAAGTCTGTATACAGGAGAAGTGCCAGTAAGACTGTCAGCTTTCAGGAGAATGAGAAGTCACCTTTCTGCTGCAGGAGGTGAGGAAGCTCGATGAGATTTCATTCAGATGGAATGAAACACAAGGAGACTGCTTTTACAAACTCATGTATTACTTTTTTTCTTTTTTTGGAGTGGTCAGGGTGTCTATGACATCACTAATAGTTTGGCCAAGACCTGATTAAGCAGGAAGCAGCTTATGAACACAAAACTCAAAACCTATTAGCCAACTTTGCTCTCTCTGAAGTGAATCAAAAAGTGGCAGAAAATAGCAATTATTTCCCTTCTTTCTAAACCTGCTGACTGAAGTACTCCATATTCATTTAAACTTCTACTTATGTGCATGAAAATGTTTTCTAAGTACGGCTTGAAGAATTGGTCCTCCCAAATTCAAATTACTACACACATGAAGATCTTGTTAGAACTTAAAATCTGGAGCACATCGTGAGAACTTACAGCATCCAAAACACACTGAGAATTGAAAAATTAACAAGAAAGGCCTCTCTGACACTATTTTCATTCTTGTATCCATAGAAATAGAGGTTGAATTGGGAAAAATGTGCTATGTTATTTTAAATAATCACCATATAGTGATTACTATAAAGCATGTGCTTTGTTTTAACTGGTCTGACACTTATTTCCATAGAAACAGAGAGAGGATAGCAGCCCACTTGTTTGAACTGTCTTGTAGATTTCATCTGTGTCAGAATGCAGGAATATAAAGCATTTTAAATGTGGGAAAAGCCTGGGGTTTTGTGCTTAGTTTGTTTGGGTTGGGTTTTTTTTATGCCCAAAAGTAAACCAGAACATCAGTGGACTTCTTGGAAACTTTATTCCAGGAGAACAAAAATGACATATATCAGCTCCCAAGAAATTTGTTGGAGAGAAAAGTGGAAGAAAAAGCAGTAGGTAGTGGGAAGGTGTGTGTGTATATATATATATGTGAAAAAGTACACTTCTGGATTTTTTGTTACTGTTGTTATGATTTTTTTTTTTAACTAATAGAAAACTTTAGGCCATCTAACTCAACTGTCTTCTATTATTTCACATTGATTATTTCCTAACTGACAGCACTAATTTTATTTGAATTTCCATACACCAAGCTATGATGTGAATTTTAATTTGGTGGTTTATCTGAATTTCAGAGAAAAAAATGAATAAAATGAAATTAAGAGCTCAGATTTTGGCTTTGCTTTTGCAAAGCTTCCATGCATCAACACAGTTCCTGCATTTGTGAAAATGCATGGTGAAATGTTTTCTTTTCTCCACAAGTTCAAAAGAGAGAAACTGAAGCAGACGTGGTATCTATCTGTCTTACATACAGGCCTCCATTTTTTCATTGGTGGTGGGGCATTCCTGTTGCTCATAAGAAAAGGCCAAGGCTAAGAGATTCTGTAATTCTACATGCTGAACATGTCTGGATTAGTTCTATTGTCTTCAAACTACTGAGCATTGCCAGCTTGTAGAAGCTGCTTTCAAGGCTATGGCAAAGAAGAACATTCTGCACATCAGGATAAATAACTTCTCCCTTCCTACCTTTGTGTTTTACACTGCTGTCTCCATCCATAGCAGAAAACAGAAGGGATTATTTATTTTTTTTTTAAATACAGATTTTAGGTTAATGTTGAACAGCAAAGTATCCCCCATTCAGGGAAAAAAAAAATAATTTAAAAAGCAAACAAATTGTCAATGCCTTTTTACTGAAAGCACATCTTCAATTCCTATTGGCTTCTACATCTGTAAGTTACTCTCCTCCACAGAAGACTTCCCCACAAGACAGATATCTACACAAAGGAGCATTCAATATCTCTTGAGTTGTTATTCAACCCTGACTGCTTCACCTTCCTGGAGGATACCTACATTTTGAACCTCTCCCATTTCAGTCATTCACTTGCAAACTGCCTTTGGGTTGTATCTGCACAGTGCCAAAAGCATACCAGGCTCATTCCTACACCACTGAATGGTCTTAAAGCACTACAGGGCTAGAAAACACAATGTTACCTCATTGGAAAGAGAGAATTTACAAGATCCCCCCAGGATCTTCTGATTCAAAGACTTTCAAACATGAGTACAGGATATTTCTCAGTGATTTTTTATGGTTTATAAGTTCTTCTGCATTGACTGTGTACGTGTCACAGACCCATTGTCTACTTGCAGTCTCACACAGGCTGAGTTGCCATCATTGATGTCTATGTTGCAGGCATTAGTGAGCACTTCACAGAGGAGGAGATGACACATTTCCTGATAAAGCTGTAGCAGGTGGCCTGAATATGAGCTATTTCTCCATTAACTGTAAAGAGGCTGAGGGTCTAGCATCCTGAAGCCATAGATAAGCTCACTGCACTCACTTGAAGTTATGGTAGATAAGTAGTTATGGTAGACATGGCAGGTATGAAGTCAGTGTAGACAAGTAAGTTCACCATAGTCATTTAGACACCTTTTTAGAAGATCTGAGTATGTGTCCCAAATGCTGCTTTTATGGAGAGAGAAAAATCTGTGCTACTTAAAACATTCCCCTGGCATTCATTTTTGCCTTTGGTGGAATTGACCTGTGACAGCAAAAGTGCAACAAGTGTCAGATGAAATGACCAGGTATGGCAAGATCAAGGGAAAAAAAATGAGAGGAGAAAGTAGGAGACTCACACAAGTCTCCTTTCAGTACTGTGGTTAAAAGGCATAGGGTAAACTGGTTCAGTTCAGAGGCAAACACTGTCCTTATCTGCAGCAGCCAGAAGGAAGAGTTTCACACACCTGTCAGAGCTGCTGTTCTCTCTCCCCATTAGTGTTTGCAGTTGCAGATGCTTCAGAGCTACTCAAATCTATCCTGTTATTTCGGCATCTTTGATCCCATTTATCTGAGTCCAGTAAAACGTGATGAAATGTCCCTGACCTCAAGCAGGTTCATGTGAAACCTGGTTTGCTCTTATCTGCCCAAGACTGAGGAAGTATGACTATAATGTATGTGTTATCCAGTTGTGCTTCAGCGTGGGAAGAAGAAGGCGAGGAAAGAAAGTGGATTCAGATTCAAACAGAATATTCACACTGTTCAAAGTTCAGTGTAACCTCCAGAAAGAGGTGCCAGAGTTTGGAAATGCAAATCTGGATGCGATCCAACTTCAGTTGGAGCAGGAGGAGAAAAACAGATTTAACAGAATTCGTTTGGTTCTGTCATCTCTCACCAGCTCACTCATGTCTTTTTTTCAGAAGGATCAGTGTGAACACGCATGCCAGGATGTAAACAGATTGATGTTCTTGCCTACACACTTTAGACCCAAGCACAACCCTAAGGCAGAGGATGCCTTCATGCCCTGTTCCAGCGTTGATTCTAGGCTCTCTTTCCAGAGGGAGGCTTTTGCAGGAACTAGAAAATGAGTGTCCTGATTTATTCTCTTTAGCCCCTCATACCTTAAAAGGAGCTCCAAATGGTATTCGAGGGTGGTTTAGCAGATTGTAATAGGAATTTGTTTGAACTTCCTGCTGGTTTAATTCTCAGCCTTAAAAAGATTTCAGGGAACAACCTGGACTTCCTCTAAGTAGCTTCAAAATGTTTTCTCACTTTGCAAGGAAAGCTTTAAGCAAGGATACACACTTCAAACTCAGCTATACTGAACTACATCAGTCTTAAACCTAAGCCTGCGATAAGGTGTGGAGAGGCAACAACGTGAAGAGAGAAAACAGATCAAGGTTTTTTTGCAACGTGGAAAAGTCGGGGCTATTTCTCAACACGGCTGTTTGCCCACTGAAATCCCTCAGCCAGAGATCCTGCCAGGCAGAGCAGTCAGATGGGTTTTCCCCAGAGACCTTCGAGCGACTGTGTAAGGACAGGAGCCAGGCTGGAGCAGTAGCCTTGGCAGGGTCTGGCATGCGAGGCAAGGAGGTCTGAAGGAGGGGAGGCAGGGAAGTCGCTCTGCGGGGAACAAAGAGTGATGGGGAGCGCTTTGCACTTGTCTTGGGAAAAATACAATGAGGGAAATGTTGTCACGAGTCGGGAGAGGTGTTTGTAAATCCGTGGTAGTTCTCCAACCATTGCCAAACAGGAACGAGGGGGGAAAATAAGTTTTAAGCTCTTCGCACAGGGTGCGAAGGCGAAATCATGCCTCTTCGCCAAGAGGGAGGTGCCGGGACCTCGAACTGCCCGGAGAGGGGTGGAGAGAGCCGGGGGAGGGCGGGCGAGGTGCAGCCGGGTCTGAGTCAGCCCGGCCCGCACGATGTGCGTTGAGGGCAGTGCCAGGCACGGCGCCGCCGAGAAGCCTCTTCTCTTACCCGCCGCCCGCTCGGACTGCCCCGCGGCGGCGGTGACGCTGCTCCGGGAGCCCCGCGCTGCCCGGGACCCGCTCCGGCCACGTCGGGGGGCGGCTGCGCTGCGGCCTCGAGCTCGGGCAGGGCTGCTCCGCCCTCCTCCCGCGGCTCCCGCGCCCCGACGCCCGAGCGGTCCCGGGGCAGCCGGCGCTGCCCCGCGGCGGAGAGCTCCCGACGAGACGGGGGTGGCCGTGCCTCCAGCTGGGACCGGCTTCAACATGTGAGGCGGTGGGTGTGCGCCCCCCCGACCCCGATCTGCCCTCTCCCGCACCATGAGGGACGGGGTTGCGGGGCAGCACCCACGACGGAGACAGGTAGAAGCCGTGCGGCTCCTCCGCCTCCTCTCCTGTGTTATCCTCGTGTGCAGCGCCGAGGTCGCAGCGCTTGCCGACTTCTCAGGTATGGGGCCGGGATCGCGGCAGCAGCGGGGCCGGGACCCATTAAGGGTGGACCGGGGCGCGGTGCCCGTCGTAGGGGGACTGCGGGGCGCGGCGCCTCGGGGGGTTGGGGGGGGACTCTGCGGCGGCCGTCTTTGCCGGGGCAGGGTGAGGGACGGTACCTGCATCCCGCCGGGCAGGGATCTGGCAGCTCTCCCACCGCTCAGGAGGGGAGCCGCTGTACCCCGACATCCCCGCACAGGCGTGGGTGTGAGGAGCCAGCTCTCCGCGGGCGGGCCGGGGCCGGCTGCTTCCTGCGCTCACCGGCTCGACCCCACCCGAAACATCTCGGAAAGCTGCGTATTGACCGGCCAGGAACGGCGTGTCCCGCGGCCAGGACCGGGCCTGTTACCCAGGGCAGCACGGGCGCAAGATTCAGATGCGCCGGAGCCGCGGCACCGTGCGGAGGAGGGGGAAGAAGGGAGTGTTAAGGGCTTCCAGGGGGATCAGGTGGGAAGAGATGTGAGGACTTGGAAGTGTCGGTTTCTCCTCAAGCTGCGCGGTGGGAAAGCTGTGCGTGAATCGGCCAGGGCCTGACCAAAAGTGCGTGGAAGTCCCTGGAAAGATTCCCATTTTCTCCTGGAGACTTGGATTCGGGCCCTGACCGAGCTCTCCTTAACCCCGGTAGCCAGCAAATGCTGCAGTTCGCTCTGCCCGGGAGAGAGTTTCGCCTCGTAGCGCTGGGATGGTGAAGAGTCGCTTAAAACTGGGGAGCGGAGGCTCTAGTTGTCATTCAGAAGTGACGTAGATCACTGCCAGGGTGCCCAGTCGGTGCAATAGGAAACGGCTTCAGGAGCTGGAGAGATGTCTTTGCTTCCAGCAGAATGAAGAAGCAATCTTGCAGCTCTGTTGGAGAGAACTGCACTCTTCTAATTTTTCTTGTGCTTCTCTAATTTTTCTTGTGCTCCTCTAATTTTTCTAGTGCTTCAGGGCATCTCGCCCTGTTAGAAAGTTATTTAGAGGGGTGGTTTCTATTTTTCTGTATTTCACAGCATATTCCTGGCAGTTGCAAGCTTAAGGATCTGCCTGTAGGGCAGAAAGCAAACCTTCCTCTTAATGAACCAGAGCAGAACTTTCCAAAAGCCAGTCAAGTGCACCGGAACAAAGTTAGTGTTTAATTAATAGTCCAAATGTGTTGTTATGCATATTAATGTAGTTGCTGCTAATACAGTTCAAAATGCTGGTGATGGTTTTGTAGAAACTATTTTTTTTCAGCAATAGAAGAATACAGTTGGTGATTTTACTATTGTGTCCCAATTCCTCAAGCCTGAACATTTCTAAGCAAGCAACCTGCAAATATAAAGACCAGAGTATTTATATACTTGGATAAGCTACCTTTCTCCTATTAGATTCCTTTCACATGTAAAAGGCTTTAAATATTTGCTATCTCATTCTTTGGTGTTTTTATGGCTTAACTGCTGGCTAGTAGATGTTAGTTTTGGAATCACATGGTAGTTTTCCACAATAAAATAAATGGTCAGATATTCCCTTTCAAATAGCAACTGAGTTAGAAAATATCCCCCTAGTTTATCTGGGAAAGTTCTTCTTACAAAAGTCCATTCACTTTTCAAATGAAGTTTTTAGATAAGGTTATCCAAGATACATTTCAGGAGTACAGCTGCATTCAGTATTCACTGTGCACTGTACTTTCCAAATATGTAGAGTGAACAAGAAAAAAAATCTCTGTCTCACCTCAGAGATCAGTATTAAAAACATCATGCAGACAGTTCAGTAAATAAGATGTAGAAAAGAAAAATCTGATTACAAAATTCTTGCCAGACTGGGAAGTTTCCAAGCCTGAACAAGTTCTATTTTTTTTTTTAACATGGAGGTCTAATCCAGAATGACAGAAAAGACCAAATGTTACTGGAACCTTTAAAGAAAAGACATCTAGAGCACACAGACAAGTTTTTAGCTACATGAAAAGCAAGTGCTGTGGGCCAGGAACTGTCAGGTGTAAGATGACATCCTCCAGTGCCATTCTCAGTCTGTTTAACACCAGTTAAAGAATTACAAAAGTTCCCTAACAGCAGCTGAAAAATGAGTTTCTAGACTTGCTGAATTTCCTTATTTGCTCCCTCAGCAGGAGCAGCGACTTGATTTTCATAAGCTCTGTTGAATTTACATGAAAACAAATCTGCCCCGTTTAAAGGGGCAGTGCCCTGCAGCTGCTGGATGTGCAGGCAGCTCCTGGGGAATCGTCCCGAGGGATGAGGAGTAAGAAGCTGGTTCCTTTGCTTTACCCAGTACCTGCACTTTCATTCTTCTGGCCACTTCTGGAAAGGGTGAGGTCTAACCTTGCCCCTCTGAGGGAGAAGCTTCCAGGCAGCAGGTTATAGGTTTCCATATGCAGCCCGTGTCATAGCCAAAGGAACTGAGATCTGCATCTTTAATGTCTTCTGTATGATTTGATCTGGTACTGGGAATTTAGGAGTACACAGAGAATTGGAAGGCCAGTTGCTTAAACTTTTTCCTCCTTTTCACAGATTTCAGGCTTTTCTACTTAACGATTATCAGGTGCATACTTTTGGTCATTGACTTTACCATTCTGTTTGTTTCCAGCATCAGATTTCTCCTTCAGCTGCCTAAACTCTGTTCTCTGTCATTTTCCCCCTCCCCACCATTCTGACAGCTTTAATAATCAATTCCCAGACTGCTGTCAGGTTGCAACAACTGCACATGCAGTCTCTGTTCTCACTTTATGTATGTATTAAATTGTTCTTGCAGTTCTAACCTGCCCAGAGTTCATTTTTTAATGACAAGATCTGGGTGCTTGCTTTCAATAATAGAAAGATAGATGACCCCTCTGGAGATCTGCCTGATGTTGTGGCAGGTGAGCAGGGAACAGTGTACATGGATACTGAAGGGTTATTCTTTTATTTTGTTTTGTTTGACTTGTATTTATTTCCCCATTTAGAAAACTATGGTCGTTTTTTATGGATCACAGAACAGAAGCAGTGAAACTAGCATGGTATTTGTCCCTCCCTCTTCGTAGGAGAGAGGTTGGCAGCTCTGGCTGTGAGTAGAACCTCTTAATTTGGTTATTGGAGGTCAGTTGCTATTGTGATCTTCTTACAACTCTTGCTTCTATAGGATATAGAGCTACAGGTTCTTCTCGTAGGTTTCTCAGTCTCTTTTAACTATGAAAAAAAAAGTTGGTGGTTTTTGTGTAGAGTTTTTTTTTTGAGACAGTTCTTCACTGGGCAATAACTTTTTATGAATTGGTATGTGAAGTGGTATTTTCTAAAGAGAAAAATATTCTGAAACATTACTCCAGCAGCAGTTCTAAATCAAACTCTGTGACAAGGACTCGGTGTCTCTAAGCAAAATTAGTTTATTCTTTTAATAACAGAAGGCACTGGAGTTAGTATTGTTGAAACACACAATATCCAAAGATCTGCATACTTCTTCTCTAGCAGTTCGGTGGCAACAAAGAACATGTTTATTAATTACTTTGGCTATGGAAAGTGGGGGTTTGCTCTGAGGTCTTCAGTCCTCTATGTGATTACTTTTTAAAAGTTTAATCCAAGTTTATGCCCAAGTATAGAACTTAAAGCTGAAGAGGAGGGAGTTCTTTCCTTAGATCTTCATGTGTACTGGTTTGATCCTACAGTAGAGAATTTTCTGCCCCTCATACCTATTCTTCAAAACACATCTAAAACACCTTTTCACCAAAATACTCATTCCAGCTTGATAAAGCTGGATCCTCATGTTGTTTTTCTCAGTGATTACTTGTAGGTTTCACACTACAGATCAGGTCCCCATCCAGGAGTCTTGAGGACTCCTGTGAATTTTGCTAATTCTCCAGTCCCAGGGAACCAAAATCCTAAATACTCTGCCACACCAGGAGACTGTCAGAAATGAAGAGGCATATTTTTCAAGAAATCAAGGTCACATGACAACTGTTTCCTCACAGTTCCTCTGTGTTCAAGGACTGATTCCCAAAACAGGCAAAATAAAGACCTGGCAAAACAAGCAAACATACATACTGCACTTCTATTTGTATACCTATACTGGTTCTAGAGAAAGCCAATCTTTCTGCTGCTGAAGGAGAGCTGGTTTAGCCAGGGATGGTGGCATCTGCTGAGGAGCGTGTACGTTCCCAACAGCAGGAGTCACTGCTCCCTCATCTCATACCCCTGCCTCCCTTGCTGGCAATGGGAAGAGTACTGGGCTCTCCCCTTGTCCCTCTGTCCTAGCCCTGAACCTTCTTCCACCTTTTCCCTGCCTGGTGCAGAATCACAGAGTGTTAGGGGTTGGAAGGGACCTAGAAGATCATCCAGTCCAACCCTCCTGCCAGAGCAGGGTCACCTAGACTAAGTGAACTGACCTCTTACTGTCTGGGAACAAAATTCTTTCTGGCAACACTGAGGAACACCCATTCACCTTTCTTTATACCCCGTTCTTCTCCCTTTTTTCCATGCTACTTTGAGCGTAGGCTTTTGGCTTGAACAGGATTCCTTTGCCCGCTTCATCAGTCAATCTCCCTTTCTTTACCTTAGTCCCAGCCAGGTTTTCTGGGCAGCTTTCAAGAGTTGTGGCTGTAACCGAAGATCAAAAATGAAGTAAGTGTGTGATTGCATAACTGGGCTGAAGAATGACTTTCTGGATGTGAACAGAAAAAAAACCAGCCACTGCTTAGGTAGAACCTTTTAATCTTTGTCTGCAGGTATTAATTTTTTTTTTTCTTTTTCCAGAAAGGTTCAGATAGAACTAGGCATTGCTTTAACTCCATAGACTTGATCTTCCGACCCAACAATAGAAAACAAATGGATCTAATGAAAAAGCAAACCAGTTCACCCAAGAAATATAATCTTATCCTGTGGCCTTTCTGCATTAAAAGTTTCCATTAAGTTCTGTGGCATTCACCCATCCCAGATTCCCCCAGGCACAAGGAAAGCAAACAAATGTTTTAAGCAGATGCTTTGTTTGTAATAATGTGGCAGGATCAATCATGACCAAACATAATGATACAAAGGGGTTTTTGTTTTTGTTTGTTTTTTTTGTTTGTTTGGGTTTTTTTTTGTTGGTCAGATAAAATCCTTTCTAAATGTTCTTGAGAGGGTTCTGTTGACTCACCTTGGCAAGTGGAGCTTGTCCTTCAACCACAATATATAAAAGATGCTAAAAGAAGTGATGTCATTGATGTATCTTCTCAATATTGCCTTGAAAAAGTCAAAATGTTGCTTTGTTTAAAGAAAACCATTTTATTTTAGAAACATTTCATTTGAGTACTATGGGAGTTAGACCTCAAAGTCTGGTTTAAAGTTTCTCAAAGCAGAGCTGGTAGGGATCTGGGATTTGTTCTGTGGAACAAAAAGCTATGTGTCAGAAGTGAAATTTGAGTTTAGATCATGGTGCTGAGATGCAAGGTTTTGTTTCAGGCCTGTCTCTGCAGTTCTCAGTGCTTTCCTGAGGAAGTGTAGCTTAGAAATCCCATTTTAGCTATGGATTTCAGCTGATTTTTTTTTATTTTTTTTTTTTTTTTTTGTTAAAGCCACAGATGAGATTAATCATCCTCGTTAGAAAAAGTAAAAGCTTTGGTTCTATAAAGCTCCCACACATGGTTGTAAGCCTAAACAGTTACTTGCTGTCATCCCCAAGGAAGGATGCTGCTCCAAAAGCTCTCCTGAAGCAAGTTGAAGTGTAGTGCAATGCTCTTATCTCTACAGCAGCTGCTGAGAAAGTCAGGTGTGAGAGACAAACATATAAGAAGCCTGAATTCCTGATCTCCACTGCTGAGAGAACAACTACTTTGAGTTTATCTTTCAGATTCTTACAACTTTGAGGTAGGAACTCTCTTTGTTCCCACTGCAGATTTCTGGCACCTGACACCATATACCCCATAACACGCCAATCACTCCATGACTCCGGAAACGGATCCGCCGCTAAAGACACAGAATAAACAAATACCACCAATATCCCACCTNATATACAATATACTTATATATATAATATACATATATAATATTCCATTTGCTGCTGATACCCTTCTTAGTAAGACACAGCTTCCAGACAGTCTCAGCTTTATTAGTGAAAGGGGTTACAGACCTGTTCCAAATACTCAGGTTTTGATGGAAGTGTCACCAGACAGAGAAAGCACTGTTTGCCTAGTCACCAGTTACCAGAATTCTGTCATCTGCCAACCATAATCCACAATTAAAATAGAAATATTTTGATATAGTACCAAACACAGAGACAATAGTGTCTTAAAGGGAGCTGAAGAGCAGAAGGAGGAGTGGCTGGACCTTATTTATTCAGCATTGGTGAGTCATTTCTTCTGAATTTCTATGCATTTTCAGAGTTTTGTTTCAAAGGTCTATTGTGTGGCTTCTGGCAACAAATTAAATGCCAGTGGTGTTTGGCTCTTAATTTAGAATTAATTTTTAAATGTCACTCATAATAGAAAACCTATAGTCACTGGAAAGCTTCCAAAGGATTTTACTAGGCTTTGGATGAGGGTCTCAACCCAAAAATATCTGATTATTTTTCTTCATTGTATTTATTCTAGGATGGGAAGACAATTTTTTTTTTCAAAATCATTTTGCAATTTTGGACTTTTCATTTCTTCAGACTGGTTTGGAGACAATTACATGTTGTAAAGAAAATAATCAGGCTAAAGTGGGTGGGTTTTTTTGCTTTTCTGGCTTGAACTCATTGTACTATAAGCCATTATAACATTGCAGATCTGTAAGCAGCCAGAGGATGGACTTAGTCACAATAAACCTGTTTTTTTGAGTGCCAAATATAAATGGGAATACAAAAAAATGCAGAATTTGACCAGAGTTCTGTTTGCAAAATGAAACTTGTATTTTGTTTCCTGAGGAGCTGACAATGAACAGCCCTTCCCTCTCCTCGAGTTTGCATGGGGGCTCAAGTTCATAAATCCAGGTTTTCAGAGCAATGTTTCTAGTCCCTGAAGTTCTCTTACTTAGAGTCTTTTGGAAGATTATGACTTTGCTTTCTCTTGGGCGTATTGATTCACTTTTACTGTCTCCAGAAGCACATGCTGCCTGCTGAGCTTTTCTCTGTAACTTCTTGTTAATGGCACTAGAAGAGGCAACTGTCTCCAGTGAAAAGAAGGATTTTTTGGCAAGGGCAGAAAAAACCCTCACAGTCTCCCTTAACAGCGTTGTACCTCTTGTCAGCATCTTAGGACAAGAAAGTCTTCCTTTTCTAGTGTAATAGTACTGTATTAAATCCCAGCACAAGCGTTTTTTCCCTTATGGATTCACGGAGTAGCTGAGAGAAGTATAACTGACCATAGCATGGAGTTGACTACAGACCAAAACCTTTGGAGGTCAGTAATCGTTTCCCACTTCCAAACACAAGAATGAAATGAAAATGAGAGTGAGGAGAAGGATGTGCATAAGGATCCCTCCAGTTTCTTCCGAATGACACTGGGATACCATAAAAATAAGTGTCACTCCAGGGAGTCAACACAAAGGAATATGTAACTGAAGGAAATGGAACAGCTGTGGGAGGATATGAGAAAGAGAGTATAGGTGTCTGGTCGGTGAGTGCAGGATTCATGGATATTTCCACCCTGTAAAAAATGTAATTTCTCATAACTGGGAGCCTGAGCTGAGTGGCATGGATATGAAAAAGTTGTATGGTTTCTGGAGAAGCAATTTGGCATAATTAAAAAGTTACAGGATGTCTGTCATTTCTTCATGACATTTTGGTTTTGTTTTTCTAAAAAGAGCTTGTGTCTTGACTTCTTCTCCAAGTTGCTACTCACTGAATAAACCCTTTATACTGATGTGTTTTTACACTGAATTATCTGCTAGTTACCCAGGTCCTTTCTCTGGCTTAACTGGGACTAAGCCCTTGCTCAATTTGACCATCAGATTTAGGAAGCAGTGAGAGTTAGGTTCAACAAGATGGTTATAATCCACATTATGTTCCATGAGATGTCATTATGAGGGGAAAAATGCAACTAGACAATTTGTTGAGGAAAGTGCACAAGCTGATAAAGCAATTTACAGAAAACCTGACTGATGTTTTAATTCCCAGTGCCTGCTTTGATTGCCATACTATCCCAAAAGCATTTTCACTTTTAACTTAGGCATTTTCTTATTGAAGGCTTAATTCTTCATCTGTTATTAAGGCCAGTGAGAATAAATTGCTCCATTAGCAGCAGGCTGATTAGCTCCCCCAGTATATAAGTATGCTATCTCTTCAGCAGCTGGCTGACTTTTATATTAGTCAATTGGATTGAATCAGAAGTGACAGTTCTTACTTTGACCTGTCAGCTTAGGCTTCATTTTTTTATGCAGCTTAAAGGAACATTATTTCTTTGAGCCCTGTGCCCCTCAGGTTTGAAACTGGCCATTGAGCTTAAAAGTTCTTAAGTAAGAGAGTAACAGAGATCATGATCTTGTAAGCTTCATCTGCTTCAGAAATGGTCAACTGAAAACTCTCAATGAATGATTCTAAGAAAAACAATAGCTTTGGATGCTTTGAAACCAAGCTAGACGTTGGTAAATAGGAAGGGTTTTTTTATGGTCACTAGCTTATCAATGAAACTAGAAGATCACTAGTTTTTCCAAGTGAACATCTATCCCCACATCAAAAAGGGTTAATATAAAAAAGATGTCTCATGCCATCTCCTGCAGTACAAGGAAAAGGGTGAAGTTAGTAGCATAGCAGTACAGGTGTTGAGAGGAGGAGTGGAATATGACAAACTGGGAAAAAAAAGGGACAAAATTAAGTCAAATTATTGACTATGCAAGAAAGCATTTATTCAGCAAATACAGGTTTTTATGTGTATCTGCTGAGTAAAGCTGTTAAACCAAGTCTGTCTGGGATGCCTCAAACAATGTTGCTTACAGGTCATTTACAATCACAGAATCATAAATGGTAGGAGTTCAAAGGGAACTCTGGGAATCATCGAATCCATCCCCCCTGCCCCCCCAGGGCAGGCCACACAGGAACAGATCAGGCGGGTCTTGAAAGTCTCTAGAGAAGGAGACTCCACAACCTCTCTGGGCAGCCTCTTCCAGGCTCTGTCACTCTCACAGTAGTTTTTTCTTATGTTGAGGTGGAACTTCTGTGCTTCACCTTGCTGCTGTTACCTCTTGTCCTATCGCCACTGCAAGGAGACTGGCCCTTTCTAATTGGCACCCACCAATTGCTGGAGAACTACTGTAGCTGGCTCCCAAATACCAATAAATATCAGATTGATCCTTCTAAAGGTGCCTGTAGCAGAGTTTATCAACAGTTCTGTTATCAGCTCATGAGATCTCTTCCTTCAAAAGTGCTAGTCTTGCTTGTGTATTTTTAATGACTGTTGGCACAATTCTTCAGACAACTGGAGTTGATGTAGATTTACCGAGTGGATTGGTCTTCTGGGACTCCCCCAACAGTAGGTGTTCTATTTCAATCTAGTTTTTTGATCTAAAATGCATTTTTGTCTTTAAAACAAGCTAGCAAATTGCTGTGCTAATTACCTAGAATGAACAATGCACAGGACCTATTATTAAGTGTGTATATCAAGGCCTGATTCTGAGACTCCTTATAGGCTGTGTGCTACTCAGCTTCAGGCTCTAAAAATATCGCATTGCAGAGCTGCTCCCTTGCCCAAAAGACATCACATCAGTCAACACTGAGACTGCATTTAATATGTGCTAGGTATTAGACTCACAGCTTGAAATGCTGTTCTCCTTGATGCTTCAATATGATGAGGTTCCTGCCAGTGTGATGAGGCTGGACATAAGATGCACATTTGTTTTTTACTCTAATGCTGACAACTGAAAAGGGACTTTAAGGCCTTATGTTAGAATCCTCCACTGAAAGGAGTGAATCTAGCAAATTGGAATACTCTGTGCTGTCTTGTGCCATATATGGGAGACATCATAATACATCTCTTGCCTGGCTGCTTCCAGGCTTTTTCGTACTCATATTTTTTTTTTTTATACTGAAACTTTCTAAGTTCCCAGTTTTTCAATGTTTTAAAGAGATTTTTGAAAAAGTTTTTGTTTTGTCCTGGATTTTCATACCTTCTGGTTCATTACTAACATTATTGTTGGTATTCACAGCCATAATGGCAGGAGAAAATGCTGAGTACAAAAGCTGTAAGAGCTCTGTTTTACACAAAGAGCTATCTATTTACAACCTTTACTTTCTTAGGCCAGTTATTTTTGTCCATCATTGTTACTACAGTTTATCAGCCCTCCTTTCCAACAAGAAGGGATCAGTAAGGCTTAAAGTTTTGCTCGGCTGCTCAGCCTCAGTGTTTTGTGTGTTTTTCTGGTGCTATGTTTTATTTAGTTGAAGTTCTTTGTCAACACAGTGGATGCTGTGACTAATTTGGCTAATTCTGGAAGAAAGGATTATGCTTGAATTCTGCATTGGTGTTCTGAGTCTCAGTAAAATGTTAACAATGAGTGAGTAGTCTGGGTTATGCAGACAGTTGGGTGGGATGATACCTTCTGGCCTTCAAATCAATGGGATCTGTTTATTGCCATATGATTCAGGCTTAACTTCTGAGCCAGCCTGTAACATCTTGTACGTGATTTTGTATGCAGAGCACCCCATACACTGCTTATGAATGAGTGTCTTTGGATAAATGGGAAAGCTCCTAGTGGAGCTTTCACACAGAGACATAAAGATGTTATTGGGACATTGCAGCATTGCCAAGTTTTTCTGATTTAGACAATTCTCACAGTAGTTGGCATTGTTTTAATAAAGTTTCATATTGTTTTAAAGAAGAGTAGCATTTATTTTTTAAAATAGAAAGAGGAAATCTGCAGTCCTCCTCATTGCTTGATTTCATGCTTGAATAATTGACTGCTGTAGTTAAAACCCACCTCCTCCCACATCACTCAACACAGAAAACAGGAAAAAACATCAGATGACCCAATGTTCTAAACCTAAAGATTTTTATAGGGCCTGCTTAAGACTTTGTTTGCTTAGGGTAAGATATCTTGTAACTCACAAGTCTAGTTTCCCAGTCCAGGTGGATATACAGCCTACATCACCCCATCCATGCTGGGGTGAGATGGTTGTGCTCCAGCCCTCCCTGTGCCATGTTTTCCAGGGGAAGGGAATCTTCTTGTGTACTGGCCAGAGAAGAGGTAGCAAGAACTTCCCTAGCACAGAGGGTCTAGGACTTACAGGTCTGTTGTAGTCCAGTGGTAGCCTCTAGCTCCCATATTTATATTTTTTTTTCTCAGAATTCACAACCAAATTAATTAATTACACAAATACAAGATGAACATTCTGTGATTCTATGAGACATTCTGAAAAGCAAGTAGTGCCCTGAAGTGCATGTAGCCCAGGCAATGTGCTGGGCCAGTGCCTGAAAGTGACACAACCCTGCTGTCCGATTGGGACGGTGCCACAACCCTGCTGTCTGTTTTGGATGACCTGATTTAATTGCACCAGTTGAGAGAAAGGCAGAAGAGGAAGCATGCCTCAGAAAGAGCAACAGACCCATTCAAGTGTTACAGTGCCCTCTCTCCTGCTAATCATGGCTGTTATTAATTATAGAGATAAGAACATATTGTCCCTCCTAACCTTACATAGTCATTTGCTGAAATTTGCTGCCTCAAGGGAAGTGTGTCCAGAATGTGGTAAACAATGTAGGGATACTCGTGGTCTCAGGAAGATGATGCTTTCTACCATGGTGATCACAAGGACACACTGCCCAGGGAAGGAAGGAGAACAACTGGAAACTACTCCCTCCTGCTCAAGCACCACTTGGTGAACAAGGTGAGAGGCAACAACTGCTGAGGAAACTTTATTCCCTTGCAGAGAAGGCAGAGCCCTGGTATGTGAAGAGGACCAGTATGAGTAGAGGAATGAAACTGGGAGTTTCTTGGGCAAGATCAAGAGGAAAACAGGACTTTTCAAGTGGGAATTCTTTCTCACTGTGGGCTGTGAGCTGCCCAGTCAGCACCACTCTTAGCACAGGGCTGACCACTCCCACTTAAGTCCACATAGTCTGTGTGTCTAGTAATAATAAATGCAGATTTACATGGTCTGCCATGTGAGACAAGTGATTTAGATACCAGTACGTCACTGCTTCTCTTATCAGAGAACATTAGGTTTCTGCCAGTTTCCATAACTATTTTTATCCTTCATTGTGTGCAAATACATGAGGATTTTAATAACAACAGAATCACTTTAAATGCTGCTTGGAAGGCCAGAGAGCATGATGTCTTGCTTTCACCAGTCCACCTAATGCTGTTTTTACAAGTGAACCATATTGCTCGTACAGAATCAGAGCAAGTTTTTTATAAAGGCATTTTTTAAAAAGATTGAATAGTTGCAATTGTTGGAGAAAGGTGCTTAGATACGGGATTAGGAATTTGCAGGATCAAAGTAGCAGTTAAGATGCCAGGGAACTCATCCAAATCACAACATAGCTGATATTCTTTAGGGAATACTGGATTTTTTTGTATACAGCACTCTTGGCTCCAAGTAACTTAAAACCTGAAGAATTAAAATGATTACAAATATCAGGCTAAATCTTTCAAGGTGTTGAGTGCCCACAACTCATATTGGACTGAATACTCTTTTACACTATGGCCCTTTATGCTGTGATGGCAACGTCAGAGGCATTCAGTGGCAGCAAATGTCACCAGAGGCCCCTTTGCAGGATCACACCGAAGCAAAGTCGCTTGGGTGCAATTGGGCATTCAGCCCATCTGCCAGGTAATACTCAGCACCTTACAGGAGCAGGCTGACAGAGGAGTGGCACTGGCAGCAAAGTTCAATTATTTGTGATCTCAGTTACACAGAAAATGTAGAGGATGGATTTGTTGGTTTGGTTTCTTTAACCTGTGAGAAGCCATGGAGATTTCGGTTAGGCTGGTGTCCTTGAGACCTAGACAGCAAATACAGGGCATGAAATTCACTCTGTTCTGATTTTAATGCCACTGCTCAGGCTCTGTTCAGGGAGGTGAGGAACTAACCTACATCTTTTCCACACTGGAAGGTGCATCTGTCTGAGCCCTGTCCTCTCTTGGGCTCTAGATGAGGAACAGCAAAGACTGTGGAGCAGGCTTGTTTTCTCTCCAGACTTAGTAACTGATAGGGGAGCTGAATTTGCCTGTCTAGTTGCACTACTGGAGCTGGAAAAGATGTCAGAGAACCAAAATATTTTACTTCCACATAATTTACTTGGAGTAAAATATGTTCTGGGTTTTTTTGTTTGTTGGGGTTTTTTTTCTGTTATACTTAACAGTAATAATGTTGCTGTCACCACAATGGGGTAAGCAAGACATCTGAGGAGAAGCTACTAGCTTTTGTCTTTAATTAGACCAATTATATGCTTGGAAAAGAGACAAAGATAAGAAAATAATAATTTTTGAAATTAAAAAGATGCATATATAATCACTGTCTCAGTTTTAAAACTTCTACAAATGTTTTCTCAAATAAATCAGCGGAAGCTGTTAGTGTTTTCTCATTGGTTAGTATGTTGGGTTTGGAGGATTTAGCTTTTGGGGGTTTTTTAATGGAATGTGGTGGTTTAGAAGTTAGGAGTTGATATTAGAGACAATTATGCAGAATTTAATGCATGTGTAAGGGTAAGGAAACTACTCAAATACAGTTTTTATATACACGTTAGTAAAAACTTTGTTGATTACCCGTCCAAGTTTTGCAGACAAGGCCTGGGTTTGTTAACAACCTGAGCCCATTTCTTTTCTGTAGAACAACATCTCTGACATGGTGTAGTGCTGGAGTGCTGGTGGGGCTCTGACTCACTGCTCTGCAACCTCTTGTTTCCCAGACCTGAGCTTTCCTAGCATGTAAAGGTTGACCCATTCACAGAACCATGTGGTGTGGCAGTGGGCCATACATATAAACTTGACTACAATGCCCTTTCCAGAGACTGGTCATGGTTTTCTTATTATCTAATGAGCTTGTCATTTCCTGTACTGGTTTTAACAGAGCTGAATATTTTCTAGGTTACCTAACCAAACTTCTGCAAAATCATACTGCCTATGCCTGTGATGGGGAACATTTGAGTCTGCACTGTCCTCGGCATTCAACAATAAGTGTTCAGTCAGCATTTTATGGGCAAGACTACCACATGTGTAGCACTAAGGAGCCTGAAACCAGGATGACAGAACCCATAAACTGTGTGGCACCCACCTCTTTGCAGGTATTGCACATTGTAAAGCTTCTTAATGCACAGAATGTTTTTGATGGTTTCCATGTGGTGAGATATGCTTTGTGAAGACAGCAAGTGGTCAGAAGGTTGAGTGTAATGACATTGTGTTTATATCAGTTTATCATCAAAAGTATTATAACTGAAAGGATTTGTGTCTGCCTAAAAGATATTACCATAGGATTGTTAAAGCTTTGTATATTGCCCTGTATTTTGATAAGACAACTTAATTTGGAAACCCCTTCTAATTCAGGGCTGGTCATGACTGAGCAGACCAGTCTCAATCCATCACACAGATCCTCCTTATCCCCAGGAGAGGATACAAGCATTGGGTTACATAGCGCTGGGTTACAAATCCACCAGATAAGATGGCATTCCAGTTGGAGTTTGGCTTGTTCCATGCCTATCTTCTCTCACTGAAAAGGCACTGTGACAGCTAAACAGCAGATCCTAAGCACTTCTTCAGATACCTGCATTTCTGTGAATACATGATTTGTATGAGAAATATCCTATGGTTTGTTTGCCTGGCCTGCTCAAGTGTCACTTAAAATGATTTATACTTTGTAAATTACATCTTCTGTGGAGAGTTTTGTAACAAGGCTTTGAAAGTCTGACTAAAGCTACTGTCAAAGGCTTGTTTCATCATAGTGACAATCCCCAGTGTTAGGCCAAATTCAGCAAATCATTGCAAAAATGAGCAGTCAGTGGAATCTAATTGTGTTGCATTGGTGAAGCTGTTGTAAATGCTCAACAGAAGCTCACAACACTAGTGCCTGCAGCTGACACATTGCTCTTGACAACAGGGAATGTTTGTTCCCACCACTAGTGAGTCAAAGAGTCTTACAGAGTAGTTTGACAGTAATATCCTCTCTCCAGAAACAGTATTAGGGCAGTTTTAAAAGTGCAGCTAGTCCAGGCTCTACTATGACTTCTAAAGACATTCCAGACATGACCTATGGGCCATGTGAAAATATATCTCTCCTCCTAAAACAGTAGGCCAGATGTATCCTTGATGTCATTTCACTGACCACAGTGAAGTGACACCAATGATTATTTTTGGCTTCTGAGTGCCTTCGTGAGGTCTCCATGGACAGTCCTTTCCCTTGAATATCATAAACATTGCATGGGATAATTGCTGTATAAACCATCATTCAGGAGCTGTCAGTGATCAAAGGCATTTTGATGGGGCCACAAATGTGAGAGATAGGAATGCTGTGCATCTCTGGGAGTTTTGCTTCTGTCAAGGGGAAGAGACACATCCTGTAAACTGATTTCTTAGAAAAGAGCACCAGTGATCTCATCCCTCCTCCCATTCCCTTTGGAACTGCATCTGCAGTCTGCATAATCGGGCATGATGCTACCCTGCAGCCTGGAGCAAGCAGTAACAGGCATGTTCAACAGTGACCTCCTATTAAAAGGATCAGTGCAGTTAGATGTGTCTTGAGATATTAACAGCCCAGTGCCATCTCGTTAGGAGTGTCATTGTTTGCTTTTGTGGTTGTGTGTTTTTGCACAGCAGCTTGGTAGAAAATGTGACTGCTGCTTGCATTAAGCAGGAGAAGATAACAAACAGATGCACAGGAGATGATTCAGCTCAGGTGCAAACAGAAGGTGACTCAGCAGGGAACAGCTATCTCCACTTATTAAAGATGTACCTCTCACTGACCTGTTCCAGAACCATGCCAATTAAGGAGTTATTTATTTGACTTGCAACTCTGTGAAAGAAGAACTGACTGATGAAGTTAAGTCTGCTGTGCTTTTCCTTCCCTTTTAAACTCTTTAGAGAGCACTTAATGCTCAAAAAGTGTTTGATGCAAGTCCTTTTTTTCTACCAATGGGAACAAAAAGCAGAGTGCTACAGGATCACTGCACTGTGCTGCCAATATGTATCATTTCTGCTTGGGAAGGATGGCTTCCAGGGATGACAGGAGAGATTCAGCTGCTGCCAACTCTTTCAGCCAGGAAACTAGAGTGCAGCTTGTGCTGTGACAGTGGTAATTTTGTGATCTGGTCTCTTCGTATGACTGAGACCCCTTCTCATGAGAAACAAGACAAAAATTCCCATAGATTTTACCTAAAGCTATCAGAGAACAGTATCTTACAGTCACTCCTGTTAAGAGTGAGATGATGCAGAGACAACTCTCTCCTTATCACAGCCTGCTGTGATCTTAAACCTGAAGAATCCTGGGCACAGCAAGACAGACTATCCTCCAAAAATAAAGTCCACTGGGCTTTGAAGGTTAGTATGAATTTAATAATGACACTGCTGCATTTAAACTGATTATTTTAGGTGCTTTGTCTTGTGACTGTGATGAAAACGTAACCCCAGATTCATCTTGGGCAATGTCTTCATATTTTCTGTAGCTGCAGCTCTGAAACCAATGATGAAGTGGGAACACCACTGTGAGCTCTAGGAGTACTCAGTCCTTTTGTTGAACTTGGAGATGGTCCACATATTCCTTTGCATATAACACATCTGACTTTTGTGTTGTCCTCCTTCTGTTGCCACTCAGAAAAATCAGGAGAGTCAGAACCATATTACTGGGCCAAAGAATCTAGGATAGGTATGGCCTTAGAAGAGCATTTAAAAAACAAAACAAACCATAAACAAGAAACAAAAAACAAACAAAACCAAAACCCCAAAAACAAAAACCAAGCAGGCTTATGATAGACATCTGTGCTATCTGATCAAACCAATTTTGAAATTGTTCAGGTGGCAAGTCAAATAAATAGCTGATAATGTGTGTGTAAGTGCAAACAAGAAGTCCCCCTTAGGCAGGAGATCCTATATATGGCTTAAAGCTAGGGTTGTGCTTACATGTTATCAGCACACCAAACCATTAGTCAGAACTCCTTCAAGTGAAGATACTACATGGAGTGATCAGGTAAATTAAGTAGATCAAGAGGAAATGGTTAAAAAGACATATTTTGAGTTACCTTGCTTCACCTGGCTGCTGCATTCCCATAAATAATATTAGAAGTGTGTGAGTGCCTCAGGGACATTACTGAAGGGCTTGGGGGCTGAGTGTGTCCCCACTTACTCTGGGCTGTTCATGGAGTTCCAGGCACCACTGAGGCTGTGGTAGCACACAGCAAAATCTGTCTGACCCACTGGGGGCAGAGGGAAAAGCAACAACAGCAGATTGATAACATCCTCAGTTGCCACAGGCTTCACTGTGATGAATGTATTCCCATAAACTTGGTCATGACTCAAAGTCCAGTAGAGACGTGGCCTAAATCCAGAGATACAGATATTTCTTGGTTATAGCCAAAATGTTGTGAAGAAACTATTTGTCTCCTGTATAGAACAAAGTGCAACTAAGTGTTCTCATTGTTGTATAGCTTCATACCTTGTTTTCAAGCCTATCCTTTTTGCCTGTTGTTCTAGAAAGTACTGGATGAATGCCAAAACCTGAGATCCTGCCAACTCCTTGTCAATAGTCGGGTTTTTGGACCTGATCTGTGTCCAGGGACCACTAAATTCCTCCTTGTCTCCTTTAAATGCAAACCTAGTAAGTAATCCACATCAGGCAAATGTGATTTTGTGTGTGTTTTGTTGTTTGTTTTGGTTAAAATGTCCTTGCACAAGGCTTTGCATAAATCCATGTGAAGTTTTGAGATTCTTGAATTAATAGCAAGTTGAGGTTTTTTTCTGCTTTACCTTAGCTCTCCATTGTGTTTACAACTTCAGTGTGCTTGCTGCCAATTTAATGACCAGTGTAGCTTGTCAGAGTTGGATGTCAGACAGCAGACTAGAAAGGAAAAATGTTTTGGAAATTAGTTTTAAAGAGCTGGCAATGATAATGTCATATTAGAAAGACGAAGCTGAATAGCAAAACTAGATGCTTATGCTAAGGATCCAAATGATGAAGAAGGCACTATTCTAAAGAATATGCAGAAATGCTTAAGGAGATGAGACTTATGCCTTAAAATTTTTTTTGTCACTACCTCTGATTTGTAGAATAATAACTGGAGAGTACATGTGTGGTTAACTTTGTTACAGAATTTCACTGTAGCATCACCTGTATTATATGCAGGTAATTGACCATAATATGTAAATAAACAAATCCTGCCTCAAAGAGAATGCCTTTTGGGAACATAAGAAGAGTGTAAGAAATATTAAGACCATCTTCTTTCAGTTTCATTCACAGGTATCTTTAAATTGTTTTCCTTGTTGCTATTTTATATGAGAACAAGCCCCAGTAGCCTGGGGGCTCAGCTTTTTTTGGCAGCTAATGCCCAGTGTGGCTGAAATGAGTCCCAAATAAAATAGCTGAATGGTGATTTATGGGTAGGTTCAGCAGCCAACTCATAAGTACCAATCCCACAACTAAAGGAGAAAGCACAAAAGAGATTTTCTTAATCAGAGCATTAAGATAGGCATCATTGGTGGAAGGGAAACAGGTGGCAAACAAACTGAAGGGCCAGTTTATGCAGAGTATTGAAGTCAGAGCAGACACACAGCAAATGGAGTAGGCAGATGTTACCTTTGGCAAAGCACTGACACAAGAACTCCCAGTGGGATTTGCTGAGTCAGTCATCAGGGGAAAAAATAGTGACTGAAATGTAAAATTGGAATGATCTGTTCTAGTATATTAATAGTTTTGGGTTCATTGTTTTTGTTTTTTATGTATTACAATTACTGTGTTATTAATATCGGATTAGGATATCATAGGTTTGTCTGTGTCCATTAAAAATCTCTTTTTACTAAAAAGTAAAAACTTTTTTATATGTAAAAAAGTGTATCAGAAGTGTGTTGGGATTCTGTTTGTTACTTTTATAAGCTACTTAATATTTTTTCCCACTGGAAATGAGATACTTGGAATACATAATAACTTGGAACACATACTCTGTGATCTGAATGTTACAAAAGCTGGTCAGAAGTGTATTTAACTGCAAGTGCTGCCTTTAGAATTAAGGAATAGTCCATTCCAGTACAAATTATGTGATTTCACATGACAGGAAATTAATATTTGTAGGTGAGATACCAATATTGTTAGGCTTGGCTGTGGAAAACATCCTTACTCAGGAAATCACTGAAGAATATTTTACAGACTTCTTGTCTTCAAGGGGGCATATAAGCAATTGCCTGAATCCCTTAGTTTTTCATCTATTTAGAAATACTATTGCTGTAATCTCTGCAGAGGTCTCTTGTGTATTCTTACCCTTGTCTTACACCAATTTTAGGTCTCTTTCTGTTGTCTGTTCTTCCATAATATCTCCAACAGCCACAGAGCACAACCATACAGACACAGAGACCAGCTTTAGGCTGTCAGACCTAGGGTCAGAGCCTCTGATTTCTTGGTATGATCCTCATGGGTGTATGGTATGGCAGGTGCTTCAATCTGCAGCAGGTCAAGTATTTTTTAAAATAACTTATTTTAGACTTAAACTTGTGACTTCTGATGAGCTCAAATTGAAGAAACTGGACTACTACCAAAAACATTAATCCTCAAGAAAAAATCTGTTCTAAATTAATAATGTTTTCTTTATTGAATAGATAGATTTTTTTTTCTCTCTCCAGTTCCCCTAGCACCAACACCCACACTCCACTCACAGGGACACCATTCAGTAACAATTAGGTTTCCCTTTTCTCTTGCTCAGCTCAGGAACCTCCTTTTCCTGTTTTCACATTTTTGAAGGACAAAAAATAATGGTGCAGAATCAGCTCTTCGCCCTTGCCTTATCTTCCTTCACTAGGAAGGTTTGCCACCACAGCCAGACCAGTAAGACCTGAACAGTGAAATACATCAAGCAGAGTGGCTGCTTAGACTAGTGAGAGACCTCCTTAGCCAGCTGGCAGGTTTTAATCCCTAGGAGAGATAAAACATGCTGTCTGGAAGACAATCTCACTGGCTTCCCCACCTCTGTGCTGAGAGTGCTGCCAGTGGGCCTGTGCCAACTGAGTGAGAAAGAGGGAGGGTGTATTTTTCTCAGGCTCCTGCTTCACATCACTTTGTCAGCAGAAGTTTCAATTGATGCTGTGCTGGATAGTCACACCCAGGGTAACCCACTGACCTTGCTGGAGCCCTGCAGATACAGCCAAGGGCACTGTCTGCCTCAGGGCACGTAGCTCATCCTCATGCCTTTGTGCCTCCCATTCTTCAGCACTCCCTCAACACCTAGGTGGTGGACTGGGTGAAGCCAGCCATCCCTGGGATTAATGAGTGGTGGGAGGCACTCAGCACCCCAGTGGGCATCTGAAGTAGGAGTAGAATCCAACAGTGACCTGGGGAGAGACAAAAGGAAAGAACAAGATAACTTCTGCTGAGGAGCAGTGGAAAGGAGGCTAGGAAATCAGGCTGGAAGTTGGGGGGGATTCCACTGGGAGAGGGGATTGGCAAAAGTGAACTATTTTATTCCTTTCAAAAAGGAGCCAGAGGCTTTAGATAGTCATATGGGAGCACTTCTGTTGGAGGAAACACGCCCTTTTGCTGTTGGCTTTGTCTCTGCTTGTAACAGTGCCACGTATCACTGGAAACAGAACTCATAGAAAAGCTGTTTTCTGTCATGCTGCTATTTGCTATTATCAGGCCAGTCGAGTAAATTGCCTCATGCTACCATGTTGCTATTTGCTTCTATTTCAGCTGAATACAAAACCAAATCAGCATGTGAAAACCAGGAACTGAAGCTCCACTGTCAGGAGTCCAAGTTCCTTATCATCTACTCGGCCATCTATGGCAGATGGGCACACGAGGAGAATGTCTGCTCAAGAGGAGTGGAGCACATCCCCCCCTTTGGTATGTTTTTATGCTGTTGATAGACCTTCTCCAAGCAGGTGCTTGGAGAAGAGGGGAAACAGATGGGGAGAAAACTTCAGGTGGAAGAGCAGTGTGTCATTTTGAAAGAACCAGTGATTGAAATAGGAGAGGTAGTATTTTTGAAATTCAGATTGCTAGTGTAATGGAGAAACATAGAGTAAGAAATGCAGCAAAGTAATAAACTTTCATATGGCTAATCAGTCCTTAGTATAATTAAATTAAAAAACTCTAGTTCTGTTGGCTGTCTTGAACTTAGGTGACATATATATCAGCTTCTTGCCTCTCTTCTTCCTCCAGCTTCTGATGATTAGGCAATCTGAGTGACATGACACCATATCTTACTGTGACCTTTTTCTCTGATCCCTTTCTGCCAGCTCTTCCTTACCTTAAAAGCAGACTGTAGGGATATGGTCTGTAGGTCAGGGTTCATTGCTTTAGATGCTGTTGTATGACCAGATTCCAAAACTGTGGTAGTACAGTAGAAATTAAATGAGCCTGGGGCTTCTCTTTGGTACCAGGTCCAGCAGGCAGGAATGCCCTGTCTACATAGTACTAAACTCTTACCCTCCAAAGCAAGATGACTGCATGCAAACTGCTTTCTTGGGGCTGTTCTCTGGTCTGTGCTATCTCTCCAGCTATGATGGGCACTTGTTGAGAGGATGCTGTTGGCCCAGGACAGATGGGAACAAGGACAACACTTACTAGAATGGAGCACTGCATTACAGTGCCAGAAACTTGTCCTCTCAATGCTAATTCACTAGTACGTGTGCATCCTAAAGATATATGTTAATATATAATATTAATGTAACTAAATTAGTATTTAATATATAAACAATATATTAATGCTGCTATTCATAATTCCTATGAGTGGTTACTATTGCACTTTTCAAAGAAGAGTGTAAAATCTTGTCTCCAGGCATTGTAGGATATTTTGGCTTTAGGAAAAGTTTACTCTGCAAAGTAAGGTCTTGCCATAAGTAGCAGAGTTCACTGAAGCACAAGGAATTATTTCCATTATGAGATCTCTGGATCTTTGCAGGAAAACAAAAGACCTTGAAGCAGTGTCCCGTTTCTGCAGCTGTTCAAATGACTGGCACTGTTAAGACTGTACAGAGTTTACAGAAAGTAACTTCCCTGTTCTGCTGAGATTATAAAAAATATCACAAGAAAATGAAAATGTTTTTGGATACAGTTTTGTGCCAGATGGTTTTGCTTAGAGGAATTTATTGTGCCCAGCACGATAAAGCAGGAAACTACCTGTTTGTTCCTGTGTGTGTTGTTGCCTTTTTTGACATACTATCTATTTCATTTTTGTACTAACCTGTATGAGGAAAGAGAAAATTTAAAGGCTGTGCCAGAACAGGTTACCATAGAGAATACAAGGAAGATTCAGGTCAACAAACACTTCTCAAATCATAAATGACTCTTGTTAATACATGAAAGTACTTGAAAGAAGGCTTGGTAGTGGGTCTCCTCTAGCTGCAACTTGCAAGCTAGAGCACTTAAAATGTCCTTCCCAGAAATTTCACCTGGATATGCATTGGCTGGTCAGATGTGGTTTCCCTCAAGCACTGAGCACCAGCAGAGACCTGAATTGTGTATCTTCATTGCTGGAAGGTAGGGTCCTTTCCAACACAGCCCCTCTCTTTTACCTATTCCAGCTCTGAGGAGGTTGAATAGGGGGGTTTGGAACTCAGGCACTCTCATCACAGTTTGCACCAGGGCATGATGTACCCTGGGGCTGGGTTTTGTCTTAATCCCATCTTCCCAGTGAAATGACATTCAGCTAAGAAGAAGGGCGTTAGCAAAGCAAGAGACATTTCCAAACTCCCATAGATTCCTTCTAGTATCATAAATTTTTATATATAACAGTATTTTGTGATTTATTTATTTTTTTGCAGCTTCTACTACTGGTGCCTTGCCACTTTGGGTGTGGGAAACAGTATTTTATGAATTTTATGGGTGTGAAAGTATGGATAAAGTAGTTTAATTTTGCTGCCACCACAAAAATCCTTAAATCTCTGTGTGCATATGTCAGATATGAACAGTTCCTTGTCCATGTCAGTGTGAGCAAACTGGGAAGAATATTAGATGTTTTGAGCATGAAAAAGTGCCAGTAGGAGCCATTCCATCCCTCAGCCCTGACAAATCTTGTCAAGACAAATCTCACCAAAAAGAAAAGGTTCAATGCAGCAGCAGCTGAGAAATGATCACCTGAAGGCAAGAGGAGTGCAGCCACCATTTTTAGAGTCCAGTTAACTTTCTGCTGATCTGAACAGGGAAGGTCACAGTTGGCTGAGCAGCTGTTTGAAGTTGCTTGAAGCATGCTCAGACACACATCACTTCATCCATTAATGTTTTCTTTACTAGCAGTTTAGGGGGGGTTCTTGTGTATAGTTTTTTTTCAAACTTAAATTTTTTGAACTGTTTGGAAAAATACATTTGGCTTTCAAGTCTCAAGCCAAGGAACTCCAGCCCATGCACATGCAGACCCAAGCAGTGCAAAAGCTGAGCAGAAGGAGCTTGGTTTGTGTTGTCACCAAGCAAGCATGGGGCTCTGCTTACCTCTTGCCTGTGGGGTTTGTGCTGCCAGATAGATCCCCCACCCTGTGCACACTCGTGCAAAAAGGAGAGAAAGGGTGAGTTTTTTTGGTGCAAAATACATAAAGACTGAATTCCTGAATTCTGAACTTTACGTACAGTGTAAATAAAACCAAGCAATGGGCTAATCTCACTCAGGCTTATAAAGGCCTCACAACAGTCTCTGCAGTGAGAGGGACAGCTGGGGTGCACTTTTTCAGAAAGCCCTGGTGCTGTATTCACTTCTAAGGTATGGCCTGTGCTGGCAGCAAGTAGTGTTTTTAGTGTATCATATGGACTACCTTGCTCACTGATGGTACTTGGACCTAGAATATAAAGGTATCAGCAAGTTCTGATGATCATATTGTATGGTTTTGCTATAATCAGCAGTTCAAATGGCCCTATTCTGATGCATAGACAGGACCCTGTGTGCCATGCTCTTGCATAAATTACCATATTATTAGAGTAACTTTCTTTAGGAGCCTGCAGCCTTTGCTTGCTCAGAACTCCATCGTTTCCCCTTGTCAGTTCTTATCCCCAGAGCTGATACTTGATCTCCACAAAGCACAAGCCATCCCGATTTGGTAGTGTGAAATCTCTGCTTTCAGTTGATATTACAAGTAAGCCTCTCATTCTTTCCCAGGTAGGCACAGCCCAGAAAGCATAAAGCAGCATTAAAAAGGAAGAAGCAGCTGGGGCTCCAGTATTGGAGTGACAAACTACGGAATTTTTTCTCTCTGGGTGTGCTGGTCCTTCAGCAGCATATTACCTTTTAGGACATTTGGGACACATCCCCTACCTATTGTGTCTTGAGGTTCACCCTGTGCATAGTGATGTGGGAGGAGATGTCAGTCAGTAATGTTTGGAGAGGTGACAACAGGATGCTAGTGCCAGAGCTTGGCACAATATGCTCAGGCCAGCTCTGGCTGCTCCATCACCTGCAGGTCTTGTGTGGTGGGGTGAAAAGAAAGGGAGGGAAAGCTCCTCTCCTCTGAATTGAGAGGAAGCTTTAAGAAACCAGAAGACAAATTGCTTCTCATTAAAGCTTGCATGATTTATGGCACGTCATTTGCATGCCAAAACGTTCCTAAACAAAACTAATTAGGGAGCTGAAAGAGCCTTTCCTCCAGAAACAAGGCTTTCTACTCTAACTGTTAAATAGCTGCAGTCAGCAGCTATTTAATACTTTGATTTGATAATTAAGAACCTCTTCTTGACACCCGTATCTCAGTGCCATCCATCTAAGTGGCTGTTTCAAAAGATCCACCAACAGTCTTGGTGTGTAGCCTGCAGCTCTGGGAGAAAGGCATGAAGAATGGAGTGTTTTTCCACACACATCTTGCTGCCTTTTCCACCACTGCTGGTGGATGCCACCAGCCTTCTGGCATACTGGGAACGTGCCTTTTGAGAGGCAGCTTATTTTAAACAGATGGTACCAATTTAGCAAGCTTTGTAAACATATGTGGTAGCTCAAACAGTGCTTAAGATACTCAGAAGGAAGATGCACTGTGTATTTATGTTCATCTCCTGGTTGGTGATTCCTTTGGGACCATTCAGTAGGACTATTGACTCAAAATGTAGCACTGGCTGAATCCTCTCCTCATGCTGATCCTGCAGTAAGTTGTCTGAACAGGAGGGTAAGTTACTCCTAGTGTGAGCTCTGCATTGCTGCAGCTGGATTGCTATTAGACCCCAAGCATGTTTTGTTGAAACTCACTCAACCATCCCTTTGGAACACACTGATTTCTCTGACTTTGGTGCAGATGCACTTCTCTTGTGCCTGCTTTTGGGAGGTTGTACAGAGGAAGCTGCAAATGTTGAGAAAGTGGCCTTTGCTCCTGAGTACATGGAATTCCTCTGAGCTGAACACATTGCTTAGCTGGCACTGTAGCTGCCTAGAGAGCTAGTGGGGAGGTAGCAAGGATGCATATAAACCAAAGGGGAATAAAATTGGGTATTTTTTGACTGAATCACTAAAAGCCAAAACCTTGTTAGACCACAGGAAGCTGTCAGCTAGGTTTGGGTATTTTTTAAAGTCTTTTCAGTTAACATCTGCGGTGTCCTGCAAAAGCAAGCCAGCCTTTTGTTTGCATTTACTCACCTGTGACACCAGGCAAGCCTTGGGAAGCCCTCCAAAAATGGGCCTGCCAAGAGCCTGCAGGCACATGACGACTGGCTCCTCAGGTAGAGGAGCCAAATCCAACATGAACACAGATGATAAGGAGCTATTAACTCCCACAGGAACATGAGCAAACATCTACCAAAGGCAAAATGAAACATTTTGAAACTCACTGTATCACTTAATGTGTAGAATACCATCAGCACAACAGCCTCCAGTTTTTCAAGACTCTCTGAGTAGCTCCCAGGGCAGGAAATTCTGTGGAAAACATAATTCAGTTTGCCAGATTGCTGTTGTGCTCCAAATCCTTTCATTTATGAATCATCTGATAATTCCTCCTGATACTCCTCGGTTGTTTTTGTACTTGCCAAAATAAGCTACTTGGCTGCCTAAAATGTCCACTCAAATAGATACTCACTCAGCTAAAGTTGCCAGGGAGGGAAACTGAGTTACTCAATCAGAAATACCCAGTGTTTTAGGTCAGCTTTCCTTGCCTGCCCAGAAGCCTCCTGAGACACATGGGCATTAGAATTTCAGGTCTCAGAAAAAATGAACAGTTGCTCTCCTAAAAATCCACATCCAGATAACCCGTGAGACCTTTGTCAAACAGCTGAGCCCAATATTTCCCAATGGCTCTGCTCAAGTATATGGCTTATTTAGTGCTAGTGCCAGGGGACTCATTCTAAAAATCACAAATCTGCCCCAGTTTCACATATTAAATGTCAGCTTGTTTGTCAAGAACTCCAATTTCAAACCTCCTCTTTCTTTTCAAACAAGACTGATTCGGGGAACCTTTGGTGTGTCTTTACAAGCACTGCTTCTCTTTCCTCTGAAGAGTCACAATGAGATTCAGCAGCTGGAAAGTGACAAGATGCCATCCTTGTCTGAGGTTTATTAAGGGAAGAAGAACTGTTTTAGTGCCCAGGGTAATATGTTTCCAGACCTCTAGATTGTCCTTGTCTCAGAAGGCTGGAGTGAGAAATATTTGTGATCCACAGAAAGTCACAGAGTGTGTGAGGTAAGTGACTGGAAGCAGATAGATTCAGAAAAGCATTACTTGCTCCAGACTTGCCATTTCTGCATACTTTCTGTTTTGAAACAAAAACTAAGGGGTTTTATTGCTTTTTGACTTGGAGTTTAGCACTGGGTATTTATTCACATCTAGAGACAGTCTTTCTTTTTCTATTAAAGCAGGTTTTTTAGTTCTTCTGGCAGACATGTTTCCTACTCAGATAATTTCAGCTTCAGTGCAAAATCTTGGTAATCAAGGTTTATTCTTTTCTAAATTGTGGTAGAAGGTACTAAGTCTTGAAGAAAGAATCCCTGAGTGTAGATGTTAGCAGGGCTGGTTTTCACACAGCTCTTGCTCAGTCCACAGGGAGAGGTTCAGCAATCTGGATTCTCTTCATCTGCACAAAGTCAGAGGTAATTTAGGCTGCTTTGAAAATAATGTGGGTTATCTCATGTAATTAGGGCATGAAGGCAGAGCACTGTAGGTGCCGTTGAGGTTGCTTTAGGCGTGCAAACTTGACGTGTGGTGGCAGCCTTACTAGAACAGCCTGGAATTTAGTACAGGAGGAAGAAGCCAAATGTTTCTCTGGTTAAATATTGAGCCTGTTTTGACCTCTTTGCCACAGCAGAATGGCTCATACCAGTGAAAGGCATAATAAATAAAAAAATACATTTAATATACTGAACTTCACTGTAGCTCTAGCTGTTGCAACACAAAAACATTGATTTCACCTGACTTGAATTGAAATCAGGCATCCAGTTAAATCATCTCAATGACCCAGGAACCAAGAAAAAGACCTGCAAAGAACATTGCATCTCCTTTTATATGCACACTCATCTTGAGATGTAATAGATGGAAAGCTATTTGGATGTGTTTTTTTCCAAGTCATCATGAAGGGAACATTAAGGGATTATTCTGGGCAACTTGTTTGGAGCTTGACTTGAACCTTCACAGCCTTAGCTGGTGGTCAGCATGAGGTTGTTAGCTTGCTGCAAATTCACATTTTCACTGCAGCTGGCTTCTTTGCATTGATGAATCTTATTAGTTAATTCTGAAATCCTGCTTAGGCAAACATACACTTGAAATCAGTAGCAGATCTGTATCTCAAGTTGTTCATGTAGCAGCTGTCATTTCTGATAACACCATTTATTGCATTTTTCTTTCAGACTGTTTGTCTTACACAGCACTAGAAGTTTTATCCAAAAGGTGTTATGGGAAACAGAGATGCAAAATCATTGTCAGCAGCCAGGATTTTGGAAGTCCATGCCTACCTGGAGTGACAAAATACCTTAACGTCAGCTACGCATGTGGTAAGAGCAAATGCCTGAGCATTTTAAAGTTCTCATTTGCTTGCAGAGCAAAGCACTGCCAAAGGGTGCACACATCTGGAGACACACACACACGTACACAGAGGCTTCCTAAGTCTCCTTTTCTTTTTAACATAGCAAGTTTGTGACATGGCTGTATAAGAACAACCAAATTATGTGAGCAATCCCATGGGCAGATCTGCACCTAATGTAATTTTAGGCATGAAGAGTTTTTCTCTTTGTTTTTTTTTTCCTGTAAAAATGCAATTGAAGTAAAATATAAAGTACTTGGTTTAATATTTTGAGAAATGCTATCAAAATAAGACTGTTCTGCATAATTCACCTGCAACAGAGCTAGGAAACTCTGTGATTCTGTGAAACAACTTGTCATTGGCTGCCATCAGTGCAGGTAAAGCAGTTCAGCATAATTGAAGCACTGTTTACAAGCCCAGTCCTGAAATCTGATTCACATGAGCACACCTAAAGCCTTCAACCTTGCAGAGGGATTTCCTTTCTCATGGACAAAGTCTCACTAGACATAAAGGTTTGAGGTTATACATGCCTTGCAGGACTGAAGTGTGCTTCTGCTCATCCCTCAGACAAGAGGGAACAGTTTTCCATGTTCTTTTCTGTAGACTAATGTAATTACATCAGGGGAAAGCAGAATTCCCTGCAGTTTTTTTTCTCTAAAGCAAAGGCTGTGGGACAGCAAAGTGTAATACCAATTAAGGTGAGAGGAAAAATGGTTGCAGAACTTCAGTGTAGTGTCTTGTTGGCATGTTTTTAGGAGTGCCTGCTCATTTCTCAGGCCTTGAACAGATTTCCTCAGGCTCTGTGTTCTGTTGCTGGCTAGCTGTGGGGTGGAAGTGTGAAGGTCAGGTGTCATTGTCTCTAACATGCTTCTGCTTCAAGCAGAGGATGCTTAAAAGGGTTTTTCACCAAGTTACTGCTCTGCTTACTGTGCACTGCTTGGGAAGCTGCCAGCCCTGCTCCTTTCTGGCTCTTTCTGTTCTGGAGGGATTCACAGCAGTAGCTCCATGGGGACATATCATAGAGTCCTTTTGCTGCATCTCTAGTGAGTAGTGGTCAAAGGGCACAGGTTATCTGAGATGTTCTTTTGGGAATAGCAGTGTGGGATTGATTACCAGATCATGGTGTATCTGAAGATCAGAGGAAAATGAGCACTGGCTGCTTCCTTGCTGGCATGAGAGATACTGTTTTTTCAGTTTCTCCATGTGTTTCTTGTCAGGTGAGAGGCACTGCAGTAATTCAGCTTTATATTGTTGAAGAGGGCTGGAGATCTGCCTTTACACTAATACTTAATCATTATTATTACATATTATGACATTATTATCATGCAGTTGCCTTCATGCTGTAGTATGGCATGAAGTATATTTATGTAGTATAAATCTTATGAAAGATTTAATGGAATTCCCTTTCATTAGAGCAAGGCTAATTATATCATATTGTTCTTTCTTGCACATCTTTGTGCTAGAAAACCAGCATGTTTGTTTGCAGTGAGGTTATGCATTCTGTTATTTAGTGAAGTGGTTTTGCAAAACACGTGGGTAATAAATAGTGTTCTTGTGTGTTGCTGGCACATTTTGAAGACTCTTTCTTCTGCCAAATCCTACTGAGCTGTGCAATCTGAAGCATTAGCCAATGATTTGCAGGTCTAATTATTTTACAGATCATCTAGTGAACATGGGAAGAGTTTGGGCATATTCCAGAATGACATTTTACATTCTTTCCTCTCACTAGAAGATCCCTGCTAACCTGATGCTTCTCAAAATAAGGTAAATAGGCCTTGCCCTGAAGTGACAAGAACACAACAGAACAGACCATGTTCTCTGAGGACAGAACCACACTTGAAAGTATTTCCATCACAGTCAGGAATGTGAAAAAAATCCTACTCCCCACCTCATGGGTCAGCAACCATTTAGGGCTAGTGTGTCTGACTGAATTTTGTATTTTTGCAGTTGATTCTTGCTCATAAAAACTTAGCAGCAGTCAGAAGGTGCTGGTTTCTCACAGGCTCAATGGACCTGGTGGCCTGCTCAGTGCATGAGGTGATATTTCCAGGCTCTTGCTGAGGCTGGACTTCAGGAGCCTGTCTCAGGAAACACAACTCAGGAAGTTTCTCCTGGGAGTGGAGCAGAAGGAACTTCAGCACAGGTGAAGGAGCCCCAGCCTGGACTTTGGGACATGCAATAGGAGCTTCAGGTCACACAAGGGCACTTGGGGATGGTCTGTCCTCCCAAAATGTGTTCATAACACATGCACATTGTTCACAGCAGTCAGGCCTGCAAATTTGGAGTGCAGTCTGAAAACAACCTGCTCACTGTCTGCCTCGTGAACCAACAAAAATATTCTGCCACTGGAAAACAGTTAAGAATTATGATGAGGTACAACAAAATAGAAATGAGCTCATTCTCCCCTATCTCTGTTGGATTTAAATTACAAACAGGAGCTAAAAGTCCCTAGAAAATTCTTTCATCAGGAAAGGAAACAGCTATGACTTTGAGCCCACACACAAAAGTTCTGCTCAGAAAGAAGTGCTATTTTTAGTTGTTTTTCAAATGAAGCCTATGCTAAGCTGCAAACCTCAGTCTCCTCTGCTCTGTTTAACTTCCCTTAACACTATGTATTGGCAAATGTTTCTATGTGGGATAGAGGTGAGTGCCATAGCTGAAACTTCTTATTTTATATTTTTCCTCCCTTTACATCAGTCTGAAAATCAATCAGTCTGCCTTCACATGGTACAGGGAACAGGTGCCAAGACCTGGGTATCTGAAGGGCCTATTCATCTACCACAGAATGCATGAACTGTCAATGTCTGCATGATGCACCTGCTTTGAGCTCTTTCAGTTCTTTTAAGAACAGTGTGAAAACAAAGGAGAAAAAAATAATGAAATGAGAAGGATACATCCCACTCCTACCCAGCACATCTCTTCCCATCCTGCACACCTTCCACCCTGGTGACCATTTGTCTTAGAGGATGTCACACAAGACTTTAAACATTGAAAGTCCCTAGAAAGAAATCACAGCATTGTCTGTCCCTTTGGTGTTTCACTGATCTTTAGGTGGAAGTTATTGGCTCTTTACCTGTTCAACCCATTCCTCAGTCTTGCTCTGTCTGCCACACTTTCCCTTGTCTCCTGTTCCTGCCTGCCCCATCTTCCTATCAATTTTCTTTCTCATTACTTTAATCTCTTTCCCACCTCCTTTTCCTCCCTGCCAGTGCCAGCCCTGTGAGCAGTGTGCTCTTTACCACCATCCTATGCCCCAGAATCCCAGTGCTGTGCCTCCTGATCTGTGGGTGGTGGTAGAGGGAGGAAAACTGGGTGCAGTCCTTCTCTGGGGGCATTTGCCAACCATCAGGGCTAGATTATAACTAAGTCAGGGCAATGCAAATGGCAACAGCAGCCCCAGTCAGGGCTGGTATGGTGGGGATGGGCAGCACAGCTTTGCCTGGGGCTTCACCACACACCACCTCTGCAAACTGTCCTGGCCTTTGGGCATGAGAGAGCATCTCTGGGCCACCAAGGAGGCTCAGGCTGACTGCAGCAGCAGGGCATGACTCCGATAGCACCTTTGGAAACCCATTTAATAAACCCAGGGTTAGTAGCAGAATTGGTAATGAACTGGGCATGTGGCTCCTAAAACTAACAGTACACAATTTGTCCTTTGCCTTTTCAAGTTCCTAAATTTATCCTCACGGCTGTCAACCCCCTGGCCACTGACAGCAAGTCTTCCTTCAATCAGAATGATGGTACGTACCACCCAAAAATACAGTTTGCTGCTCTCCTTTATCTTTGATTGAAATAGGATCTTTTCCCACTTCAGAACTTGGTCTGAGGGAGGTGGGATGAGGTAATGGAAACCCTGCAGAAACAGCTTCTCTCAGAGGGCAGCATGACAGGCTGGGAGCAGGAGGGGACTTGGTGAGCACAGTCACACTGTCATAGCAACCCTGCAAAACAAGTGACCTGTCCTACCCATAACCAGGGTGCTGTCTTCTAACTTTGAGCCATGGTAAAAGGGACACTGCAGTTGTTTCGGGGTGAAGAACCCTTTAAGATTTATGCCAACACCTGTTCTTCTTAAAGGCAACAAAATTAATGATGTGACTAGTGCTTATTTGGTGACAGCATCAATAATGGGACTGTACTGCAGGGACTGGGCTCTGAAGTCCAGTTGAGAGCTGTGAAGCTTAATGAAGCAAAATTACTTCCAAAACTTTAATAGGGATAGGCAAGGGTAGTAGATTCTTTTAAGTAATTTTTTCATTGTCTAGATATTCCATATTTTTAATACTTCATTATTTATATTTTATTTATCGATTTCTACTATCTGTTATTTATCTACCACTATTTGGTCTAATGTTCTGCAAGGTTCCCCTGGTACAGTGGTGCCCTGCCTGTGTTTTAGGTGGATTTGTTAGTTTAAAAGTTACTGGGTGAATATCAGTTTAGTAGCTTCATCATCCATAAAATGATTGTATTTGCTTTACCTCCACGTGTCACAGGTGTCAACCTTGATCCAAAGGAATCAAGACTTCCAAAGAAAGATGGAACTATTGTTAGCAACTCCTTGGCTACATTTGCATACATCAGAGGTAAGAAAATGAGGCTGAGATTGATCATGACACTTTGGGAAAAGGGAGGATCATCTCAGAAGGTCACAATTGGTAATCTCATGTTTATAGTAATGGTGTTATTACAATGTAATCACAGTCTTGTGGGTGGAACAGTCACAGCATAATTGATATTTATAGAATATTTTCCATCTTGAAAGATCCAAACTCTTTTAGGAACTGCAGCCAAGATGTTTTTTTAATTAATATTTTCAATGGGGACTGTCAGTTCTTCATTTTTTTTGAAAACCTGGTCCTGATCTGGGAGCAGCACTGGAGGTATCCATTTTTGGAAATGTTGGTTTGCATGCATAGAAGGATCATCAAGGAGTAGTAAATAAGAGCCAGCCCAAGCCCAGCCATCTCTGGGTTGGGAGCTGGCAGGTTTTGTGACTTAGCAACACTAAGGCAGACTTTGTTTACTGAAATAAATCTGTGATCACCAGATCTCTAACACAACAGAGAAGTCACAAATTCTGGAAGTAAGCACAGGCTGATGCTGAGCACTGATTCTCTAGCTAAGGTTGCTGCTCTTCTAGACAACACCAAGAGCCATGCAGCTGCTGTGCATCATCCCACAGCCTTTGCAAGGGCTTCTCCTGCCAGCACAGTGAGCCAAACTCTCCCTGCCAGCAGCACCCAGTTCCTCCCAGCAGCTCTCCCTGAATGCCCAGACCCACCACCCTTGAGACCTTCCAGCAACACCCCAGGCAGCCAGGGTTGGATTTTACAACCCATGGAGAAAGGCAGTTTCTAGATCAGTCTCACTTGTTGCTATACTGGGAAGTGATCTCAGACTGTGTGAGGGACAAAAATGCTCCCTGCCCAGCCTGGCCTGGAGATGCTGCCATGGCGCCCAGAGTTGCTCTTCCCATGCCCCCTCTTCATGAGGGTAAGGCCCGTTTTGGCAGGATGGCTGGAAAAAAAATAAAAGGGTATGCTTCTGGTAGCTGGTAGAGAATGCTGCTAAGCTGCTAATAAAAATAGGGGATAATGTTGTTATTTTATGTTATTAAAAGTCTGAGGTTTTTGCACAGCCATTTGAAGAGGCAGAGAGGACAGCATTGGGCCTGCAAGTGCAGGGTGGTTTCAGTGCATGGCAGAAAATGTCACCCCATGTTCCCTCAGACACCCTCCACTCTTACATCTATGCAGTATGGGATGCTTTGAAAATGGCAGAGGATTTTTTATTTGCAGCTCTACTTTGCCAGAGTTTGTGAAGTGTTTAAGCACTGGCTTTCTGATTTCAGATCACCCTGAAAGAGCAGCTCTTCTGTTCATGTCCAGCGTTTGTGTGGGATTAATCTTCACACTGTGTGCTTTGGTGATCTGCGGGTGGTGCTCGAAGGACTTCCAGAAATTGCACAGAAAGAAGGAGCACTTAGTGCCTGAAGGTGACAGAGCACATGAGAACAGTGAAAGTGAGGAGGAGGAGGAGGAAGATTCCTCTGATTCAGATGTCCAGGATGAGATAACAGGACTCTACAGACCTTCCTACTCAGGTTATAACTCGGCAGAGGCAGCGGAACTGGCCGAAAGGATAGAGCGCAGGGACCAGATCATCCAAGAAATCTGGATGAACAGTGGTTTGGATATGACACCTCCTAGAAATATGAATACTTTTTATATTAATGAACAATAAATGGCTTATTTTGGATGATGCCCTAGCCCTTTTTTTTTAAAAAAAAGATGTACCTTCTGTGAAGGAACATTTGTATTGGTGCATATAATTATTTGTAAAGTAAGAAGAAATATATGCAATAAAATGAGAGTTTCAAGCACTTGACTGTCTATAAATAGTTCTGTGAAAAACATGTTTACAAGCTTTTGTAGCTGTAAGTTATGGTATGGATTACTTTACACTGTAATTTGGGATCAATTGCCATATGCAGGTTAAGGAATATTAAAAAAGGAGAAAAATACTGGAGCAGCATAACAGGGAGACACTCCTGCATGAGGACATGAAGCTCAGAACAGCTTAGTGTGTTGCAGCTCATAAATGACATGAGAATGTGTTCCATTGATGAGAAATAGATGATTATTATTACCATGAGCAGGACAAAGCAGAATGAAACTTGGGTACTTGCAGCTTTTCTGCCATTTCATTAACCCAGCCATTCTCTAATAAATCCTGTACCTCCTGTAGCAGTGACTGATCACAAGAGGGTTAAATTCTGTCTGCTTGAGCCCAGCTGATGGAACTACTTGAAAGAGAAAGGTGAAGAAGACTATGAGATCTGGAAAATAAGCTGCAAAGAAGTGCCTGACTTTCTGTGAGAACTTTTGAGTTTGAGAGTAAGTTTCCTTAGCAGCAATCCTCTTGATGGCAACACAACAGCACCCGAAGCCAGGTTGAGCTCAGTGTGTGGAGATTATAACACACCTCTCAGAGTCTACAGCTGCTTTTTTAAAGCACAGAGCTACCAGCTGAGGCTTGCCCAAGGAGGAAAAGCACTGCTGAAGCATGGACATAAGGGAAAAATGCATTCAAGACCTTCAGTGTCCCTTTCTTAAGGAAAAGATCACCATTGAATCATCAGAAGATACCTGCCTGAGATGAAATTCTGCTGCTATTTATGCTGGCAAATGTGTGAAGCACAAGATTGAAAATAGCAACGTTTGTAAAAGAGCCTTGAAGTTTGACACTTATTAAGAATACTTCCTAAGTGAAATGCTATGTTAATTTTTCTGCTACTAAAGCATGGCTTAGAGACAGCACTGGATTGAAGGTTTTATTCTCAGGATCTTCGCAATCTTCACTTGCAAATTGTTCAGACTAGTCTGGTTTTGTTTCAGTCAGAAAGAAAATTAAATCAGAAATGTATCTAGGTTGAAAGCACAACCTTCCTGTCTTTAAAGAAAATGTCTCCAATATTTTAACTGCGGGCCATAGGGAATTTGCTGAACAAAAGGAGGAAAAGTGTCACTTCCTATTGGTAATACTTCATGGCTTCATTGTGCTTTCCCGCTCAGACACTGCACATCTAGGTAGACTGAAGTAGTATGAAGCACTTGGAAAAAAAAAAATTGACATGACTTGTCATTTCCTACTGATACAAAGTCAAATGAAGCATGGGAAAACTCTAAAGGGAGGAAGGGGGTTTGCTCAGATGACTGAGGCGCAGTCCCGTGCTCAACTGAAAAAATCTCAGCAGTGATTAGCATCCTATCAGCGGAAGGAAGAGAGGCTGAGGAGATGGATGGAGAGCTGAGGTCACCCGTGGCACTGGGAAACCACATGAAATGCTTGGCTCAGCCCAGGAGCCTGGCTGCACACCCACTGGGACCCTGGCTGCACACCCACCGGGACCTGCCTCTCCCATATTTCAGTAGAAAGTCAGCATAGCCTGTGCCACTGCACAATAGTGATGATTAGGCTTTGGTCTGGAAAACCCCTGAATCCCTGTGCCTTTGTCCTGAGGGTGGAAGAAAGCTGGTTTGCTTTTTGCTGGCCTGGTAGCCACAGTTCCTTGAGGAAGTGCCAGATTTCCTATTTTGGTATAAACTTCCTCCCCCTCAATCCAACCCACTGTAGCTGTTGTACAGCCTGTACTCACCACAGCATGGGATGGGCACACACTCAGCCTTGACATGGGTGGGTAGACAGCTTTGAGTGAGGCACAGTCGTGCCCCCTGGCACACAACTGCAGATGGGGCTTGGTGGCAAGGAGGGGACAGCACGCAGGTGCCCTGGGCCACTGCCACCCTGTCAGCCAGTGCCAGGGGGTGAGAATAGCTGGGTGACAGGCACAAGTTGGCACTCTTTAGTGGTTCCTGACTTGCACACCAACAGCCAGATGCAATTTGTTGCATCTTCCTTCAACACCAGTGTGCCAGAGTGCACAGGCTCAGGAGGTTACTGGCAGCTGGGAAATTCCCCCATCTGCTGGCAGGGAGACCTTGCCATCAGTGGTGGCAGGTCTCAGGTCTCTTCTGCTTTCTGGCCCCATCATGCCAGAACTTTGCAGGCTTCATTGGCTGTCAGTGCTGAGCAGGAGCAAAAGCTGAGCTCTGGTAGGATGTCAGCACTGCAGAAAGAAGTGGCTCCTGCTCCCTGTGCCCACTGGAGCCCCACCTCAGGCATGGAGACAGGGACTAGGTGCTCACCACCCTGCCAGGGTCACCTGTGCAGTAAAATCAGCTCACACAGACATCCCATCACACAGCCAAGCAGACAGTGGTCCCCTCCTGTCATTTGGAAAACCTGATGCAGAGCACAAGGGTTTGTGGGCAGAGGAAGGGGGACAGAGAGGGAAAAAAAAATCAGGAAATATTATTGTATTTTAAAACGGGTGTATTGGACTCACCTTTCTCTAAGACCTTCCAGTGCAACAGTCAAATTCCAGCTTCTCAGTGGCTTCTGCCCTTCATGCCTTAAAAATGGTACAGGTGGAATTTGTGGAGTCAGAAGAAGCCACCAGTGGGTGCAGGGCAGGCCTGCAGTGGCAGCAGTGTCCCAGAGCAGAACAGCACCTGTCCTACACCCTGGGGAGCACAGCTGACCCTCGGGAGGTGGGGAGAAGTGCTGCAGGAGCCACATCCACACAGAGCAAGTGCCTGTGCCTTGCTCCTTCTCCTCCTCCTGTTCAAGGAAACCTCAATAGCACGTTAAGGGCTGTAATGGCATTAGCAACTCTCATAACTCAATATAAATTTCCATTAATCCAGACTGTGATATGGCCACAAAACAAACATTTTAGAAACATTCCGCCATTTGTATCCTTTGATAGAGAACAGATTTACCCTCTGGAAGGGCAGGTCTGCTATCAAACTTCCAGAAACAAACAGTTTAGAAGAAAGATAAAAAGTGTTTGCAAATTTACAAATGCACGTGTGATGTTCCTATCTCATAATTCTTAAATTCTTTACATATTTAAGTACCTACAGTCTTTTCTTTGTTCCTGAATGCTTTCATCTTTTTCCAGCAAGTGCATTCAATTTCAGCCATATTAAATGAATCCAGTAGATCCACAGAGGCTGTCGTGATAACTCAGAAGAACATTGATCCTGTGAACAGCTTTCTCAGCTAAAGAAGTCAATAACAGCAGAAAGCAGCAGTCAAGGTATAAAATGGAGTTTCTTCTGTGTATTTCCTACTCCTGCTTTTCCCTCACTTTTAGAGAGGAAATGACACTATTATAAGCACCATAACCAAAGCCCCAGAATCCTCTAGCAGAGTATCACAGTATGTGAGGGATTGGAAGGGACCTCAAAAGATCATCTGGTCCAATCCCCCTGCCTGAGCAGGATCACCTAGATCAGATCACACAGGAATTCATCCAGATGGCTTTTAAATGTCTCCAGAGAAGGAGACTCCACAACCTCCCTGGGCAGCCTGTTCCAATCTGTCAACATCACCACAGAGTTTTTTCTAATGTTTATGTGGAACATCCTGTGTTCCAGCTTGCACCCATTGCCCCTTGTCCTATCATTGGATGACACTGAGAAGAGCCTGTTTCATCCTCCTGACACTCACTCTTTACATATTTATAAACATAGTTAATAATTAATATGTATAATTAATATGTATATTAAATATACACATATGTATAAACATTAATTAGGTCACCTCTCAATAGGTAGTGGTAATTTAAAAGTCTCTCTCACTGGAACACTTAACTCTCAACAAGTCTTGGAATGATAATAAACCTTCTTGTGCTCCTTTGACATGTAATGCCAGTTGCAGAGGGAGCTCTAACAACATGTTAGGATTCTGCCATGGAAAGCCACTTCCTTGTGGGCATGGATGTGCAGTGAGGTTTAATGAGCAAGATCCAGGCAATAAGGATTCTTTACTGCTGCAATTATTTTCAATTTGCCTCCCCTGCTATTGAACACTTTCCTGGTATCAAAGACATGAAATCAAATGGCCAAAAGCCAACGATGACTTCAGTTATTTACAGGACTGGGAGCCCAGAGAACCAGCTCCTCCAAATAATACTAATCTAAGATGAAAGCTCTATTTGTAAGAGGGATTCAGTTGGATATTTTCAAGCATTCATTACAACTGATCCAAAACATCTGGGAAACTTCCTGCCAAGGCCACTGAATTCAATGCAGTTAAGACAAAGTAACGATGAAAACCTACATTCAGTTGACAAAGAGCAGGCAAATAAGCACTCCTGCTAAGAAATAGTTCCTTGGCACATAAATGCCAATAAACAAACACCACTAGGCAAGGTCACATTGCAACCCCTGATCCTGGAGTGGATCTCCACCTTGGGTAGCTTGTGGGCAGTCTGCCTTTTGGGAATCTCCCTCCCAGGTTGGCAGGACAAAAACCACCCTGGCAAGTCTAGCTGTCCTCAGCCACATTGTTAAACAGAAAAGATGTGATCTGGGAGAGGAGAAGCATTGTCACAAGCAGCAGAGGAAACAAAGGAATCCCTGAAGGAATTAAGTTTGGGAACTGCCAGGTTGTAACTCCCCCCCAGATACTAAATGTGCCAAGCTGCCACACAGATTACTTTAAAAGCTTATAAACACCACTACATATTTTCTGTCTGCCAAAAGGCTGTAAATATTTTAGAACATTGCTGGAAACTGGAAAAGGGAAAGCAAATGAGCAACAACCCTAAGTCATTAAATTGTAAATAGTAATTTGTTGGGGTTTTTGGGTTTTTTTGAAGCCTATAGACAATTGCCCAAACAAAAGAATTCAAGGCAGAACCCATTTTGAAATGTCAGCCTTCAGACAGCATTTCTACAGATCCCTTGGAAAGGACTCAGGAGAGTGCTGCAGGGGAGAGGTTTGCTATCTATGGAATCACAGAATCACAGAATGTTAGGGGTTGGCAGATCTCTGGAGATCATCTTGTCCAACCCCCCTGCTAAAGCAAGTTCAGCTACAGCAAGTTGCCCAGGGCTGTGTCCAGACAGGTCTTGAATATCTCTAGAGAAGGAGAGTCCACAGCCTGTTCCAGGGCTCCCTCACCCTCACAGTAATTAAGTTTTTCCTCATGTTTGAATGGGATTTCCCATGTTTCAGTCGGAGCCTGTTACCCCTTATACTGTTGCTGGGAACCCCTGAAAAGAGCCTGGCCCCATCCTTCTCACACCTGCCTTTCAACTATTTGTAAGCATTGAGAAGATCCCCTCTCAGTCTTCTCCAGGATAAACAGCCCAGGTCTCAGCCTTTCCTATTTAGAGATAGTCCAGTCCCCTCATCTTCACACCCCTCTGCTGGACTCTCCAGTATTTCCCTGTCTCTCTTTAACCAGGGAGCCCAGAACTGGACACAGTACTTCAGATGTGGCCTCACTAAAGCAGAGTAGAGTGGGAGGAAAACCTCCCACAACCTGATAGTCACACTCAATGCACTCCCTTGGCCTTCTTGGTCACAAGGGCACACTGCTGGCTCATGGGCAACTTGTCCACCACAACTCCCAGGTCATTCTCCATGGGGCTGCTTTCCAGCAGGTCACCCCCTAACCTGTACTGCTGTATAAGGTTATTCTTCCCCAGGTGTAGGACTCCACACTTACCCTTGTTCATTAGGTTCCTCTCTCTCCACCCAGCTCTCCAGAGTCTGTCCAGGTCTCTCTGGAAGGCAGTACAGCCTCTGGTGTGTCAGCCACTCCTCCCAGTTTGGTATCATCAGCAAACTTGTGCACTCTGTCCCTTCATCCAGGTCATTGCTGTGTATGTTGAACAAAACTAGACCCAGCAGTGACCTTAAAGAAGCCCCCTTAAAAGCCACAGCAACACCTCTAGCAATCCAGGCCTCTTACTTGTAGGACAATCAGGAGATGGAGCTGGGTAAGTTAACAACTGTTGTAATAAATCCATTATTTTTGTGGTTTTTTTTCCCTTAGTGCTTCTAATCTCAGTTATGGATCAATAACATCCACCACATCACCATGGCTGCTGTGCCAGTGATATTAAGAAATCAAATATTTTCAGATTTTCTTCACTCCACCCTTTGATGTCAGGAAAGAAGCACATTAGTAAAAAAGCCTTCAGCTATGGGAATGGTTAAAAATCTCTTAATACTTGTACAGGACACTAATTTTAATCTGATGAAGTGGTAGAACAAAGTGTTCTGTTAAAACATGTTCTGTTCTCCTGCCAGACATAAATAATTCTAAATAGTTCTAAAACAGTTGAAGTTTTGCAACTTAGAAAAATCTCATATACTGTTTTGGGTTTTTTAAGGTAAGAAAAATTGCTGTAAAGGTGATTCAAGTCCAACTCCCAAACTTTGCTAAAATAATTGGTGAATGAAGTAAAAATGCTAATAATAGTTCACTGAATGGCATTCATTCTTTTTTGTGTAGTCAATCTTCCAACTGCAAGTTTAGCAAACACTTGTTAAACTTGATCAGTGTCTATTCAATCATACTAATACTTCTAGAAAATTATGATTTTTTCATCATCAAGAAATGACTAGCAAAACACTTTTCTCTTTGCTATTTTACAGTGACTCAAAGAAGTAGAGATTTCAGTCACAAGTATTGAGATTTGTGAATCTGGAGAGCCACAGACAGGTATTTTTAGGGCAGAGCCAACAACCATACCACTTACTTCCATCTTGTTGCACTGGCAGGTTTGGCAAGGCAGGAGGCTTCTGCTTGATCATCTCTCAGACATTTGTGTTTTCAAGTGTCTCTGCTGCTAAGCCCTCCTGACATGAGGATTAGGGCATGAATAAGGAAAAAAAACTATCAATGAAAAGTGTCAAATGTGGGTATAATTTCAAACAGCAAACATAACCCATTTGACCTGCAGAGCTGCTGAGCAGCCCCAGCACCTCAGTGCCATGACATGCACCCACAAAAAATATTTCACATTACAGTCTGACTTCAAAGTACACACTGATGAGAAACTGCTTGTTCTCAAGCCCAGTGTGGTTTGTGAATATCATCTAGTTTGGTTCAGGTGGAAAGGAAACATGTTTGGGAAATGGCATCCTGAAGTCTACTGCAGACTACAAAGCCCTTAGCTGACTTGCCTTTCTATGCTGCAGAACTAAGGTGGGAGTTCCCAGCTCCCTGCTGGCCTAGGGACAGCTGCTTTGGCATCTGAATGAAGACATCACTTTTGTTGTTGGCTGTGAGTGCCAACAATAGTTCATCTCCTTTTAAAATACTTAGTTGATCCTCATGCAGAATTTTCAGGGCACCCTGGTTTTCCACTGCTCAGCACAGGGGGGTTGAAGATCTCCAGCGTCCCTTCCAACCTCTGATATCCTGTGATCTGCCTCCATGGAAAAGCATCTCCTTTAAGGACACAAAAGTCTAAACATGTAAAATGTGAGCAGCTTGTTTCTAATTATCTACACAGATAATTATAGAGATTTAATTATCCATTAGTCATACAGTATCCTAAATCAGAATCCTCCCTTCAAAAACCAGACACAACGTTTGCTTCAAGTCTACCAGCATTTCCTTTGTTAGTCCTGCAGCCAGGATTGATTGATGAAACACAAGCACATGATGAAACACAAGCACATCAAAATGATTGATTAAACATCTTAGAAAAAAAGGATCCTAAACATGAGGTATATTATTGCAGACACTCTCTGATAAATTTAATGATTTCTCATTTTAAAAGGCTGATTTGTTAGAAACTAAATACTTCTAATTCAGTCATAACCTTGGAAGCACTCCCATGTTAGGGATCTTGCCCTATTAAATGTGGTTTTATTGTATCCTTTTACTGTATCTGATCTAATTAGTTCTGTAAACAGATTTCTATTTGAGATTTGAAAGCATCATGGCTAACAGCTTCTTAAACTGAATGAGAACAACAGGTTGACTTCCAATTCCAATGAAACCTTTCCAAAAGAATGAAAATGAAGCATTCCCCACGAATTTTTGTGTTATTTTTGTTTATCTAAAAGTACTTCCTTTAAACAATTGTAAAGAGGTCAAGATCC
>VYZU01059674.1:64820-77458 GCA_013401355.1 Ceyx cyanopectus
TCTCAAGCCCAGTGTGGTTTGTGAATATCATCTAGTTTGGTTCAGGTGGAAAGGAAACATGTTTGGGAAATGGCATCCTGAAGTCTACTGCAGACTACAAAGCCCTTAGCTGACTTGCCTTTCTATGCTGCAGAACTAAGGTGGGAGTTCCCAGCTCCCTGCTGGCCTAGGGACAGCTGCTTTGGCATCTGAATGAAGACATCACTTTTGTTGTTGGCTGTGAGTGCCAACAATAGTTCATCTCCTTTTAAAATACTTAGTTGATCCTCATGCAGAATTTTCAGGGCACCCTGGTTTTCCACTGCTCAGCACAGGGGGGTTGAAGATCTCCAGCGTCCCTTCCAACCTCTGATATCCTGTGATCTGCCTCCATGGAAAAGCATCTCCTTTAAGGACACAAAAGTCTAAACATGTAAAATGTGAGCAGCTTGTTTCTAATTATCTACACAGATAATTATAGAGATTTAATTATCCATTAGTCATACAGTATCCTAAATCAGAATCCTCCCTTCAAAAACCAGACACAACGTTTGCTTCAAGTCTACCAGCATTTCCTTTGTTAGTCCTGCAGCCAGGATTGATTGATGAAACACAAGCACATGATGAAACACAAGCACATCAAAATGATTGATTAAACATCTTAGAAAAAAAGGATCCTAAACATGAGGTATATTATTGCAGACACTCTCTGATAAATTTAATGATTTCTCATTTTAAAAGGCTGATTTGTTAGAAACTAAATACTTCTAATTCAGTCATAACCTTGGAAGCACTCCCATGTTAGGGATCTTGCCCTATTAAATGTGGTTTTATTGTATCCTTTTACTGTATCTGATCTAATTAGTTCTGTAAACAGATTTCTATTTGAGATTTGAAAGCATCATGGCTAACAGCTTCTTAAACTGAATGAGAACAACAGGTTGACTTCCAATTCCAATGAAACCTTTCCAAAAGAATGAAAATGAAGCATTCCCCACGAATTTTTGTGTTATTTTTGTTTATCTAAAAGTACTTCCTTTAAACAATTGTAAAGAGGTCAACTCAATTAAAAATCAGTTTGGTTATTATCTATGTTGAAATGCAAAGAAGCAGTCAACATCACCAACTTGTACTGAATTAGCCTGGGAAAAAATGGATTTTTTATAAAATAAACTACCTTCTCCAGACTGCACCATCTAAAAGAAATGCAAGAAGAGTATCAAGCATTCTAGAGCATATTTACTAGACACATTATCTATGAAATAGTATTTCAAAATTCAAATTACAAGTTTCTAATAAAATAACACACTTCAACAGAGTTTATTCCTTTCTTTGCAGAGACAGGTGCTGCTACAGTGGCATGGAAATGTAAACACTCAAAACCTAAGGCTGAAACGGATGTGCTATGGAAGGGTCAATTTCAGCTTTTGTTAGAAGAACCTACCACACACAACACAACCCCTCCTGTCAAACAAGTGTATCGACCACCCAGCTTAAAGAGACAAAAAGGTGTTTGAAGAGCTTCATCTTGGGCCCCATTTGATGTCTTTTACACCATGAAATTGCCTTTTCAAAGCATGGCTGTCAGCCCACTCAGCGTTTAGAAATGAGTCGTCATCATCCTCTTCTAGTTTCTGTAAACAGAAGCCACAGGTGAGGAAGGCAGCAAGGGAGGTAACCTGCAGTGAGCATCCACCTCAGCACAGCTCACACACAGCAAAAAGCCATTGTTACCTTAAGTTCCTCCTGCTTTTTGTAGTAATACAGCATCATCTGTTTTTGCTCTTCATGACTAATCAGAGGTTCACGCCCTGGAGCTCCTTGTCCTTTCTGAAAGGGAAATAATAAATTTTATTTATGATAGTGTTTGTGATACAAAAGAGAAGCTGTTCTCCAAAGATAGCAGAATCTTTCTTTGGACAATGGGATTTCTCCAATCTAATAAGGTCCCTCAGGACTGGAAAGCAGATGTTGAGAAACTTCTGCTGCATTCAAGTGGGAGTTATTTTTTTCATCTCAGTATCTGAATCATGCAGTCAATGTTGTGAATATCAATGGAACCGACAAACAGATTTGAATCTATCTTCTGTTCCAGAAGACAAAAGAAAGGTCTGTTTTAAGGTTGTTCTGCATGCCTCAGGGTGGACCCATCCATCTTTAGCTCCCCTGCTACTACAGACTGAAGATGGCATTTTAACTTCATAAAACAGGGAACAAAGGCAGTTACAAAACACTACAAATAAAAATAAATTTTCTTACTACACATAAAAGATTTTTTTTCCAGGCAACTCTCCTCATGGAAAAAATGATGTGCACAGCAGAAAATAGCTGATGACAGCTATTGTCAACAATAGCAAATGAACAGTTTTGAATGGAGATGGTGAATCTTCTCTGAAACAAAAAGGGTCTGAGGTGGTTTAATTTAGCCTTCCAACCCAAGAATGCAGGCATCTCTTGTCAGACAGAAAATAACTGTACTACTTTACATTCTCTGAAGAGATCCATCAACTAATTAAACAGTAAGATGACTTTCCTGGGAGCCTACACTTCAATGGCTGTTGAGCTATCACATAATTTTCCAGTCACCCTGATAGGAAAAAGAAAGCAATTCTGGTCTTCTACATGACAAACACATAAATCACTTGACTTACCTTTGAGGAGTTTTATTACAGACACCTGTAGATTAAGATCAGCCATAAACATTAATGCCTTCTGTGGAAGAGCTGCTCTCACATGAAACTGAAATGCAGCTCCAGAATAATTTTGGGCTCAGGGTAAGTACTCAAGAGAAATTTAACATTCAAAAAAGCATGCAGTGAATGTGATTTTATATAGAGATACATCCATACATGAACAGGGTCAGAAGAGGATGAAACAGGGGTGAGAGGTTTCCATGCCACATATGCACAAAACATTAAAACTGTTTTTTTTGTTGATTGGGTTTTTTTTACAGGCCAGAATATGGAGAGAAAAGCATTCACAAGTACAATTAGAAAACTGGGCAGACTGTGTCTATTCATTGCCATTCCCTGAGATGGAACTGAGAGCCAGCAGAGGTTTTTTTAACTTTTCAGATGGTATTTCATCCATTTTTAAACACCTCTTTGCTGCACTTTAGAAAAGTGCTGTGGAGCAAGTAACAGCAACTACAGTATTTAACTGACAGGCAATGGAAGTACTAGAGAAAGACTTAGAATGGAATAAATGAAAACCTTAAAAAAGTTGCATACTTTTAAGATGCTCAAGCTGGAGCCAATCTAATCCATTTTATACCCCTATGGACAATTCTCTGCCACAGAGAATTAAGGCAGCCCAACTTGTAATAAAAATCTCCCAGCAACACTTACTTTCTGTATCTTGACAATGATGGTTGTTTTCTCATTTTTGCCTACATAGTCAGAGAGCAGCTTTGTTTCTTTCAATTCCTTTCCTGCCCACCATAATTGTGCTTCTGATTCTTCTATAACTTCAAGTCCAGCCTGTGACAAACAAACAAACAAAGTGAAGTGCTGAAGGGTGTTGGTTTTTTGCTTTGTTTCAAAACTAGAAAAATTTTCTGGGAAAATATTTCTGGAATTCCCAACAGAAAGGTCAGTGTAATTTTACACTATACTGCTGCTACATACTTCTCAAATTAATCTACAGCACTTTCATTCATATTCTATTCAGTCTTAACCTAACATAAACACTTTGGGCAACAAATTCTCAACACTGACATTAAAAAGAAGTGGCAAGTTATTTAAAATCAGTCTCAGATTTACCTGAAGTTTGTATATAACTTCTGAAATAAACTTCATTCTTTTTATTTCCAGCTAAGCTACTGGCATGCTTTTACATAAATTAACAGACAAAATTATTAAACAAAATCTGTCATTGAAATGAAAACAACCTGCACTGGTAAAATGGAGAATGGCACAGCACATCTTCAACCCAGGCACTACAGATTATCCCAATACATTACTGCGTACGTGAGTTCCTGACAAATCTTCTTTATCTTCCAACTCCATCCTCACTGGATCATGTGGAGGCAATCCCATTGGATACACAATCATCACAGCCCCTCGGAGCTGGTCCAATGCATCTTTCACCATCTCCATATTAACACACACATTGGCTTGAACTTGTTTCTGAAATACAGGCAGGGATCATTGGTAATTAAAATACAGAGAAAGCCTTTGCTTTGCAGTCAGTTCAAAGATGCAGCAGTGAGGGATTTGAGTGAAGCTAACTGGCTGCACAAAGATATAAGGAGAGCACATTTTCTCATTTGAATATTAACTCCTCAATATATCTCTACATTTTTACCCCCTCCAGTTAAACTTGCTTACACTGGATGGGAGGCAGGAGACAAGATCTTCACTAAATTCTGCAGGAGGCATTTAGTAACAGATGTCTGTGAGAAACAAGCATTCAAACAAGAACTCATATGACCACAGAAACTGGACAGGAGTCCTTTGTTCCAAGTACTTGTGATTATTGAACAAGATTTAAAACAGTAGAATCCAAACAAGGGCTAGAGAAGTGGACTAAAACTTAAGGAAAAAAAAATAGAGCACATGAGCAGAAGAGTAAAGCCTGGCATATTGCACATTTTATACAGAGATCTGGAAGATTGAATACTTGAGATCATTCCAAACCCTACTGCAAAGGGTAGAGGAAAAACAAGACACATCTGGAAATTAAGAAATAAAGTTTTTGATTCTGGATTTAACAGTTCCAATATTTTAAATAACAAGGTTTATTAAAAAGAGTAAGAGAATGTTGCCTCCTTGTGGACATTCTTAGCAAGTACAATTGGTTTCTCAACCTCAGATAATCAGCCTTTTTTTTTTAATACACAGGCATATTTCTTCATTTTCATCATTATAAAGTGATGAACCTAAGAAAAAACTTTCCGAACTATCCTGAACTTCATTCAACAATGAATGGCAGGAATTCTGAGAGTCAGCCAGCATGCAGCATGGCAATTCAGCAACTTTTTATTGTAAATGACAACACAGAATCATGGTACATAGTTGGATGTCTCATTCAGGAAGACCTACAAAGGGGAGAACAGATCTGTAGATATTTTAAACTCAATAAGTAAAACTACACAACATTAATTTTCTCTGTGTTTAGAAACAGAGCTGGTGAGATGCAGTCCAACAGAATAAAAAAGTCCATCTGGAGAAAATCTTCAGTCTAGAAGCTTTAATCTGAAACATCTCTCATTTAGCATAATTTTGCTATGACTCAGAACATTTTGGCTGAAACCCTGCCACAATTTAGGAAAGGTCTGTGCATTGAACTCAGTGCATTGAAGTGCTGCCTGGCAATGGCTACTCCTCTGCTTGCCTCCATGAGGCCTTTGGAAACATTGAGCTGCTCTCTCTAAATGACTGATAGGACACTTATCAGCAACAAAACAGCCAAGAAGACCAATTTAAGTGCATAGGCACCACTAAAAATTCAGTAACATTATCTATTGCCATAACTGGTTTGAAGTTGTTTTAAAGTTCCACACTTACCAATTGCCAGAACTGTGAGGCTGTGAAGAAGAAAATTACTTGCAGATGTTTACAAAAAAATCAGATCATAAATATTACCTAATTTGAGTTTCAGAGTCACACAAAAGCTGAGACATAATGTAAAGCACCTACAGATCTGGTGAAGTTAAGCTGAAAAACTGAGACTGTAGTCCCACCAGGGCATACCCTCATGCTTATCTTCAAGCACACAAACTCACTGGGACTGTGCATGAGTCCAAGTGCTTGTAATCTAAGAGATTAGAACACATTTTTCAATTAATTATACATAAAACTCAAAAGAACCATGTTAATGAGCAAAAGGTTATTTGATTCCAGAAGCATTACAGAATGCAGCTAATTTTTCACCAGAAAACATGACAAGCATTTGCCTGAAGAATGCATCAATAGCAAACTAAGTGCCTGTGGATAAAATTCAATGTGATTTAATCATTCAGTGTGGTTTTAGCTGCCAGAATTCACTTGGAGTTTAGTATCTGATTCCTTTACTTGTTGAACCAGTTTGCCAAGAGCCACGAAGAAAATAATTGACAGAAATGTCAGCTTTTATTAGTCTATTCACATCACTTTATGATATTACTCAAAAACTGCACCAAAAAAAGTGTTGGTTTTTTTTCTTAAGATGCCCAACTACATAGGACCTGAGAAAAAAGTCTACTTCAGGAAACTTACCTTAGAGATTAATGCCTTGGCTTCCTCTATTGTCTTCTTTATAACTTGCTGCATTTTTTCATTTGGAGCTAAAAGTAAAAGACATGTATTTAATAGTCCTCACTGTAGAGAAATCAAGGAAATGATATGTCCATGCTATTCTCTACTGTAAGCAAATGAAACATTTCTAAATCACAAAGCAAGAGAGACACTATAAGTTGCAGTCTATTTATCAGTTTGACACTTCATTGCCATAGTTCTTACTAACTTAAAACAGTATTTCTCATAGGAGCCTCAAACTTACTTTTCCACAAAGACATTTGACTGGTATTTGGAACTTCATCTGAGACAAAAGTATGTAGAAAGCAACAACCATAATGTCATATTCCTCACAGCTAGAAACAAGAGTCTCTCTCCCATGCTGTACTTTTTACTATTGTAAAAAACAACAGCTTGGAGTTTTCTGACTTCTTCCTAATCAGAATCTCAACTGAACATCATTTGCAAATACAATGTGCATTTCACATCACAGCTAGTTATTTTATTATTTCTACAAAATAAGGCACTTGGAGTAGGCTGTTTGTCTAGGACAAGACTAAGCTCTTCAAAAACTCCTCCTAAACTAAGCTGCCCTGAAATCAATGTCTAAAGGGCTGCTGTGGTGTCAGGAGTACAGGGACAGACAGCAAGGAGACAAACCAGTCCTCATGCTCTAGCCTGTAAAGTGGTGCCCAATACAGTACCAAGTGCTAAGGCAAAACCATCTGCCTGGAGCTGCAGAAAGAAAAGGTGTCAGGAGTGAGTTTTCTGAGTCACAGTGAATAAGAAAATGGGAGGAATATTAGAAAAACAACCTGTTAATGTATTTTGGAGCCTCTGGAGAAAACCAGTATTCAAGTAAATATTTACACATGGAGAGAAAAAGTTTGGAAGAAAGTTTAAAAATTAGACTTGCTTCTGATAATTATTTAGTTATCTTTGGAGTTTAATCACAAGTACTATGGTTGCAGTTAAACAGCACACTCACTGAAGAGATATACTGCAATTCAGACTTATCAATCAATGTTACACTAAGTCCTAATCCAAAATGGAAGACTGATGTAGATAGCTGATAGCTTAGCTAGTCTATTGTGAAAATACACTCCTGTAATAGTTACTACTTAACAAATCTATGACTGCCTTTAATATAGTTTATATACAGAATGGTTTTTATAATTAGCAAATAAACATGAGCCAGCTCTCATGTTGGCCTGAAACCAAGTGTATACTTAGCATCTACTATTTTTTTTCTTCTTCCAGGACAACAAAAAGTTCAGATTAACAGTTTTTGTTTTCCTTACTATATTATAGGTTACTTGTGTCTGCAGCAACAAACATTTATATTTGATTTACCATGTCCATTTCTTCGCCCAATTTCATCCTTCTTGAAGACACTTCCACCACTTGGTACACACTTTTCTGCCCACTCATCCTTTAACTTCAGTTCTTCAATCTGCTCATCTGTCAGTCCTTGCATATTGTAGGGTAAGAAAATACCATGCTCGGCCAGTTCCTCCATCTCTTTAAAGTGTTTAGAGAACAAGGTTAAATATCTGTGTTATTGAGAACATACCATTTACAACAGCCTCTCACATTATGCACATGCAGGTAAACTCTACCCCTAGCTTTCAGTTTTTAAATACCTATAGGTATACTAATAAGGTCTATAAATATATAGATATAATGCTCTAATTACAAGTTCATATATTTCACATAAATATGAGATACTGTAACAAATGATACAGTGCAGGTATGCAAACCTAGGTGATACTTGCTGGCCATAAACTTCTCATTTTTGCTATTTCCTTTTTCAGCTTTAGATCACTGCACATTCCTTCTTCCAAGTACTTTTGGGGTAGCAACCTTTTCAAAATGTAATAACATTTTATTGTTATATAGTAATTTCTTTGCAGGTGAGAAAATATGTACCTGGACTACCTTTGTCCACAACACATCCAACCCAAAGAATCAGATTCACACCCAGTATAAATTAAAAATAATAAACAAGTCTCTATAGTAATTTATGTCTAATCAAGGAGCAACAGTCCAGGATAATTCCAGCTAAGACAACAGAGGTGTGAACACTGGTTACCAATGCAGAGTCTCACTCAGTGAGAACAGTGTGTGGATGTGGTTTCCTAAACCTGTTGTTTGGACTATAAAGTCACAAACAGTCTGCAAGCTACACTCACAACTTTCCCCCAAAACAACTAGTCCAGATGCTAGCCCACTCCACAGCATCCTTTCATTGAAGGCCTTTAACTCAATCATGTCAATTACATTCTCTTCAATGCAGAGAAGGATGGTTTGTGTACTGCTGAGTGAGGATCTGAGAGCTATTCCGTTCATATCCATTCACACATCCATACCATGTGGATGTGCTGCTGGGGGACATGGTTTAGGGACCCTGGTAGTGCAGGGTGAACAATTGGACTCAATGATCTTAAAGGTCTCTTCCAACCAAATGATTCTATGATTCTGCCAGAGTAGAATTCCTTTGAGTCCACAGCCAAGTAACCTCCTCAGCTCCCAGTGGTGGAGTCCCCATCCGTGGAGACATTAAAGCCAGGCTTGAGGCTCTGAGCAGCCTGGTCTAGTTAGAGACTAACTAGAGACCCCTCTGCTTTTTGTAGGGGGGTTGGACTAGCTGACCTTTGGAGGTCTCTTCCGCCGCAATACATTCGATGATTCCATTTGCACGGGGCACAACCAACCGGGGACATCTCAGCGGGAGCAGCGTTAGCGGCCAGGGGGGCAACCCCAGCTCCTCCCTTCGGAGGGGCGGCCAAGCGGGGAGAAAGAAGTCGGTAGAGGGAGAAGCCAGGGGGAGGTACCTGAGCAGAGGCGCTGAACCTTCAGCCTCCCGTTATAAATGCGGGCGACGAGGGGAGCCAAGTCGGCCAGGCGGGAGCTGCCGGTCGCCTCCAGCAGGAACTGGCTCTCGTCTCCGCGTTTCACATGCAGCCGCACCATGCTGGGGCCGGCAGCGGCGCCGCGACTGCCCGGGGAGAGGAGGAGGAGGAGGAGGAGGAGGAGGAGGAGGGAGAGGCCGTTAGGCCCGCAGCAGTCGTCGCCCGACTCCCTTCACTCCCCAGCAACCGACCCGCGTCCCTGGATACCGCGAAGGGAGCGAGGAGAAAGGTCGCGGCTGCGGCCACGCCGAGGGGGCGACAGCGCGACGGCATCAACCTCCCCGCCCTCTCCTTCCCGCGCTCTCCTCCCTTCGCCCCGACCCAGGCACCCACCGGAGCCGCCGGTCACCGCGTCCCGCACCCACCGTCGTCCCGCACCCCCAGCCTGCCCTCGGCCGCGCTTCCGCTTCCGACCCCGTGGTCACCACGGAGCCGCTTAAAGGGCCCGCGGAGGCCCGGCGGGGCTCCAGGGAAAAGTACCTGTGATACAAATGGAGGAAGCGGCTAAAAGGTCGTAAAGGCAGGTACGTTTATTTCATGAATACACCACCGCCTTCCACAGGCTCGGCAGGACTGGTGCCGTCGTGAGGCCACCGGGGCTCAGCGCTGCGGGGACGGGCAGAGGGAGCTGTGCGCGGAACAGAGCGATTCACCACAGGGAACACGGAACCCTTGATTTCAAAGGTCTTCAGCGTTTCTAATCGGCGACTCTTGGGTTATTGTTTGCGTTAATACACGTTACAGCGGGTAGCTAGAGATATGTAAATACACACACACGCACACACACGCTGGGTTTGTGCAGCGTTTGTCGTGATCTTCGCTGGGCTGCGCTGTCAGGCTCCGAGATCTCGTCAAGTGGAGAGGTGCTGGAGATACCAGGTACAGGTTAGGCAGTAGGATTGCAATTAGATAGTCATCAAAGAACATTTTTATCACGGAACTCCCACTAGCAAAAAGTTTCCCCCCCCTCCCCACCAAAATAGTTTTGCTAATGTAAGAAGAATATACCCAAAACACCAACCATACAGATTATAGCAACAGTTGAAAACAAGGTAATTCACATACTGAAGCACAAAGAGTATAGTACCACTGCTGTTTAAAATGCACAAGTACTGTTTAATGACCTGAACAGAAAGAAAAAGCACAATATAAAACTCGCTATCCTCGCTCCTCTATCCAACTGCAGCTAATGGCCAACCATACACTGTTTAAAGGAAGAGTGGATTATGTTGTAAATAATATTTGATAATATTGGAGAGGTTAAGAATAAAAAAAAACCAAACCAAAACACTGTCATTGTGTGCTTTGTTACTGTAAATATAATGCTAGTGTTGTGTTTCGGTCCCTGGTTGTGCAGAACCAGCAGTTTGCTTGAGGAGGGCACTGCGTGTGGGGGTGAATGTGCAGTCCCCCAGGAGACAATGTGGTGATGTGTTTGTCTTTGGATGAAGTACACAGCTGCATATATGAGTTATGTCCTAAGATGAATGGTAAGGAGAATTGCAGGGGTTGACAGCAAAAACAGAGCTAGGGAAATCACTTATTGTGAATTGCCTCAAGATAACCATGTATTTTATATAATCCTGTGAGCACAGAGTTGTGTTTTTATAGCACTGTATCTAGAACTGGGACTTAGGCTTCACTAGCCTCAGAGCTGCAACACACACAGGATGGTTCCTGGCTCTGGGTGAGTCACTCCTTTAGTTTTAACTGCAGAAGTGACAGAAGGACATGGCTCAGCTCTGAGAATTAGTTCTCCTGTTTTCTTTGAAGGTAAGATTTAAACAAGACAGGAGTAAGTGCAGTGGATGGGGAGGATGCTGAGCAGACAGCACTGTCACAATTGACTTTCTCCTCTCTGCTGTCGTGACAGCTGCTCATTGCCTCACTCAGGTCTATTACAGGACAAGAAAGCCCTTGTAATGTGAGAAAGAGGAGAGCAGGACAAGCCAACTCCAGTGTGTTGTCTGCAACTGGTGAAGACTGCTTTGTATCTGGAAATTCAAAGGGAGGGTTTTTTTTCCCGGGGTTGGGGGGAAGCTTGTATCAGTTGTTTCCAATTAGTGTGAATAAAACAACCAAGTGGATGATATGGAACAATTATTCTGAAGTAATGCTAGTGAGTATATGTCACAGTGAAATTTGATAGCTGAAATGTACTGACGTGGAAAATTAAAGTCAAATATTGAATATATTACTACTCAGTGTTTTGTTTGTGTTTTGAAATTCAAGTGGTTTTGTTGTGCCTCAAATTCAAATATAAGCCTTACAAATATCCATAGCCTCTGTTATAAATTAAGCAATTTCTAAACAATACTTGTCAACATTCAAATCTCAATAAACTTTGGCAACTCTTTGGTAAATACTTATAAATATCAACTAACAAAACAGTAGAAGGGTAGTGGGGAGGCTACCACCAGGGAGCTTTTTTTTTTTTTTAATTCCACAAAGGGGAACAGAAACGAGAGAGCTCCCCAGCAAAAACTATTTCCAACACTGGTATATTTTCAAGGGATTAGTAGTTCAACTTTCTTTTCTGTCTATTCAAATACTGTTACATTGGGACTTTAATAAATTTCAGACTTTTTTGTGCTCTACCATATATACATATTCAAAATGTACACACAAACAATAGTGGCTGTTTACGAGTAGAGTTAACTTTCAGTGCATTTGACAATTAATTATTGCACACAGAATAATCTCAAATGCCCAATTATTCTACTGAATAAATGTAGCAACAAATATAACCTCTTATATGTTTGAATATCTATCTTTCTGTAAAATCTTGTGTCGGTGACACCTTAGGTGCCAGAGAAGTGAAAGGATCTGCAGGGGATCTGTTGCTGGTTATTCTTGATGGTATAGGAGGTGCAGGGTGGTGTGTTTTAAACCTAACTAATCTGTGGATTTTTTTTCTTTACCTTTGTAATCCAACTAATGTTGTATTTGAAAGAAAGGGTGTGATGCCTACAACTCTGTCCTTAGCTGGAAATTTACCTGGGCTCAACACAAGAATCTGTTCAAGGCTGCAGCATATGTAGGGTTGTGTCCTTCCACCACTCCCTGACTGTCTTATAGTCACCACTGGTCAAAGTCACTGCCTGTGGGCACCATGCTATTTTGTTGAATGGGAAAGGGAATAAGAAAGAAGAAGGAAAAGTGACACCCCAGAGGTTGAGATAAGAGCAGTTGAACAAGACAACACAAAAATATCAAAACAATACTAACAAAGATGTGAACAAAATGACATATACAGTGAATAAACAGCTTCTACCTGTGCACAAGATGCCACTTCCCCTGGTCTGGCCACACTGAAGGAGGTTGAAAATAGATGGTCCCCGTCCCTCCCCTTATATAGTTATGACTCAGTAAGCCATCATCCTATTGGCTGGCTCAGTTGTTTATTTCAGCTGTGGCCCCTCCCCCTTGCAGCCCCTTCTACCTGATTGAATTAGCAGCTGTTGGTGATAATTAACCCCAACTAAGCCAGGACACACCTCCTGGACAGCCTCACTCCTCCTTGCTGAAGGTA
>VYZU01059674.1:78221-93979 GCA_013401355.1 Ceyx cyanopectus
TTGAATGTTGACAATTATTCTGAAGTAATGCTAGTGAGTATATGTCACAGTGAAATTTGATAGCTGAAATGTACTGACGTGGAAAATTAAAGTCAAATATTGAATATATTACTACTCAGTGTTTTGTGTTTTGAAATTCAAGTGGTTTTGTTGTGCCTCAAATTCAAATATAAGCCTTACAAATATCCATAGCCTCTGTTATAAATTAAGCAATTTCTAAACAATACTTGTCAACATTCAAATCTCAATAAACTTTGGCAACTCTTTGGTAAATACTTATAAATATCAACTAACAAAACAGTAGAAGGGTAGTGGGGAGGCTACCACCAGGGAGCTTTTTTTTTTTTTTTAATTCCACAAAGGGGAACAGAAACGAGAGAGCTCCCCAGCAAAAACTATTTCCAACACTGGTATATTTTCAAGGGATTAGTAGTTCAACTTTCTTTTCTGTCTATTCAAATACTGTTACATTGGGACTTTAATAAATTTCAGACTTTTTTGTGCTCTACCATATATACACATTCAAAATGTACACACAAACAATAGTGGCTGTTTACGAGTAGAGTTAACTTTCAGTGCATTTGACAATTAATTATTGCACACAGAATAATCTCAAATGCCCAATTATTCTACTGAATAAATGTAGCAACAAATATAACCTCTTATATGTTTGAATATCTATCTTTCTGTAAAATCTTGTGTCGGTGACACCTTAGGTGCCAGAGAAGTGAAAGGATCTGCAGGGGATCTGTTGCTGGTTATTCTTGATGGTATAGGAGGTGCAGGTGGTCTTCTTGCTGGCATTGTATAGAAGCAATCAGTAGAACTTTTACTCCAGTCATTATCAAAGTTAAAGTCTGAACCAAGAAAAGCATTTTGTTCAGTGCCCAGCAAATCTGGACATCCAGCTGAATCCCTGGAGGTGATTTGCTTAAAATCTGGAACACTTTTAGATGGCTTTAGCTTTACGTTGAAATTCTCATCATCATCATCATCAAACGTTACCCATCCTTTTGGCTGGACATTTTTTACCATGAGAGATTTACTTCGTAAGCAAAAAGTGTTTTCAGATGCATCAACAGAAAAGACAGGCTTGCTTGTGTTGCAGCTGGGGGGATGTAGAGAAGGGAGAGGGTTGCGAGGGGCACGTCCTAGTAAATGTGAAGTCACTACAGACTCTTGTTGCATTTCTGTTCTAAATGGGTTTCCAGCATTAGGAGTTCTTTCTGTGAAGGGATTTGTGCAGTTCAGTCCAGTAACAAATGGATTGGGAGAACTGCACTTACGTTCCTGGCATGGGTTAAAGGTTGGGATAGGAGGCAGTGCTGGCATGCAATTTACAGTATTGGAGATATCAGCATTTCTTGTTGCTGAAGGCAACTGTAGCAACTCCTTTTGGTTTACAATGCGGATGGGTGATGCTGGAGCAGATGGCTGCATCTTGGACACAAGCAGCTTAAATGACAGGTCTTCAAAAGGGTCACTGTTTAACTGTGGTTCACTAGTGCCGTGAGCTCCGTTGGGTTTCATCTGGAAAGAAAACAAGGTGCTCAGTAACCATGTGGTTAGCTGGCTGAACATTATCACTGACTCCACATTTCTCACTCTTCTATAGAAGCTCTTGGGCTTAAACCAAAACTTCAATACTACTTGGTGGCAACTTGCACAATGCACTTGTAGCATTATGGCTTTTTTTTCTGAAAAACAACCCTTAAAACCCCTTCTGTGAAGAAAAGCCCACTTACTAGGTTGATGCAGCTGGCATCTACTTCATGCAGATCAGAATCCTAGCCCAAAGCTCTAGTAGACACTGCATGAAAATCTCTGAGAAACTTGGTATTCTAATAGGATGCTGTATTCTAAACAAGTGATAACCCGGCATAAAAATGAAATGAAAAGCTCTAGGTTTCATTGGTTGAGAGTTTAAACACTGATGTTACAAGCAATATTGAAGCATCACGATGAAAGGAAAAATTAGTGTGATTAGTATTTGCTCTTCAGCCATTTCTAGGTAGACTTATGCATCTGTAGGCAACTCCAGTGCTTCTTGACATGTGAAGGTACAATCATCAGTTTGGAATATTTTAAAATGGCAAGTTATCATTGTTTAGAATGATACCAAATGGAGAAGGCAGTTTTCTCCACAGAACTTCTCATCCAAAATATTCCTGTTCTTGGCAATTTCTTCAAACATATATATATATATACACACACCTTATGTTATACCTTGTAACAACTGTATCCAGCATTGTGATTTCTTTTAAAAAACTGAAAACAGATGAGGCCTCATTTTACCAAACCATAAGTAGTTCAGTATTGGTATTTGTATATGTATCTAGGAAATGTGAAAAATAGAACTATAAAAAGACAATAAATCATCCTTAGCTTGGCACCAGCTGGTTAAATCCTGCATTCATTAGCCAAGTAAAGATCCCAAGGTAACTATGATTGCCCTTTACTGTAAGTAGAAATTTGCTCTGAATAATTCTGGAACCAAATGCTTTTAAAATTATAACAAACAGTATATTTACTTGGAGTACTAATAAGTTCTGTGTTCTTTCAGAAATGTGAAATACAGGGTTTGTTTTGAAAAAAACTTCAGCAGTGCAATTGCATCAGGATTTATTTTGACTAAAGAGAAATGCTAACTCCACCAACACCTACTCCTTCTTTTTTTCCAAACACACTGAGACCAGGAGATTTAGCAGTGACTAAGTAACATAGGTGAAGTTCCAATTCATAGAATGAAGCAAAATACTTCTTGTAGTGCTAATAAATACAGTTATCAATACCAATTTTAATTGCATTATGAAAGGAAAAAGCCAACTATGGTATGACAGCTAATTCATTAATACAGATGGATGATTTGTAACATGGATGAGACTGCAGATGTATGAAAACAAGATTCATACATCTTTTCTGCTTGAATAAATGAAGACCACATACAAGATTGGTAAATAGTCAGATACCTGTTTACCCTGATGGTTGCTCCTGCTTGTGAAAGAGAAACAGACATCAAAGGAAAGAAAATTAGGAAGAATATCCAAGTAACAAAGCAACCTCACGTTAAAAGTACTTTTCACAAAGCCAGTTTTTTGAGATAGGAATACAAACCAAAAATATTGATTACACACTACACTAAATTTTGATTTTCTGTTGTATTTTCTTGTAAGACTTAAAAGCAATACCATTACAAGTCACAAATATCAGCTCAAGCCAATTCTGATGTTCTTTCCATTCATTGTGTAGCTGATTGCACTATTTTTTGAAGACTGAATATAAGATTATGGCTATTGATGGTCCAATTCTAACCATCTATTAGCATGAAAAGCACTAAAGCCCTCATCTGGGAACTGTATTGGTATAATCACTTACCTACAGTAGTAAGTTTTTAAAGATGAAAAAACCCATAATATTTCTCAAGCAATCAAAAAATGAAATCTCCTTACTTGACAGTAAATAAAATCTGTTTACAATAACTACTTTTCTTTTTTAATGTATTGCTTGGTAATCTATGAAGACCTGAATACTCACATTGCATACCAAGCAATTCTTTTTATAAGAAGAGATTTAGGTTCTTAAATATCACAGCCAAGCTTTGAATAAAAGGATGGTCTTGGAATCCACTACCTCTCAAAAGACTTAGTTCTTCTCAGAAAGCTTCATATTTAAAAATGATAATCAAGGAATTAAATAAGTATAATTTAATGAAAAATAAGAAAATGGAAATTCAAAAACCTAAGCTGGAGAGAAAATACAAAGCTGAGCATGGTCCTTCCTTGTGATTGCACAGCCTGCATTAACCAAAGAAATGTGATTGCAAAGAAAATCATTCCTCCCTGATCTAATCTTTGGCTATTGTTAACAATATAGCCGCAGCATTATACAGCTCAAAAACCTGTTCAGAGTGTTCTTTCACAAAATGATCAGTGGTAAAACTACATTTAGAAGGTGTGAGGCTGTCACAAGTGACACAACACAGTCTGTTTCTGTTCACAGAATCAGTATGTTCTCAAGTGTGTTTTGCCTCTATGTCTATTCTCTGCTGGCTGCACTTCTATATTTTCTAACAAACTACAGCAAGTCCTGATATTCTAATTGCCTAATCAAAAGTATCCTCCATTTTTTTGGCCTAAGTTTCCCAATTTTAAAAAAATTAACAGGCAGAGAGAGAGGTTCAGCAGAAAGAAAGGAAGGGCATTTAAAGATTATTCAATTAGAATTAAAACCAACTCCCCAAGGACTGAATTTGGCTGCCTCATTGTGGTATAAAACAGGTATTAAGCAATTATTATCCTACTAGAGCCTGATGGTCTTTGAATCTAATCTTTTGACCTTTATTTTTGTCTGTTTGCTTTCTTTAACAGTTTCTCACAAGTCTACAGGGTATCAGTACAAGCAGTGTTAATTTACATCATTTAAAAAATATATATACAAGGGTTTTTTTTACTTACTTGCTGCTGTGAAGGGGCAGATTCAGAAGGCAAACTATGAGATGATCGGCTACGAGGAGGTGGCTGTGGGGGTTCCAGACTCTGTGGGGCACTTGTCTGAGATGGATGTGATGCCACAGGTACCAGAGGCTCCTGCATCCTTAGTGCAGGCTGTGGCTGAGTGGTGGGCTGAGCAGGTCCAGCAGCCTGAGGTTTTAGTGGTTCAGGAAGCAGTGGTGAGCCTGCAAATACATTTGCAGTGTTTGTCATTGTAAAGAATTGTGATAAAAATCTTAAGATTGGCATGAATGAGAACAAGTGGCTGTGGAAGCACCAGACAGAAATGCAGAAGAAGGGACTGCAAGAATAGCAGATGTTCACGTCAACTAGATGAGAACTCATCAAAAGCTCAGTGTATCTCCATTAAAAATTACTATAAGTATAAAACAGACAACAAGAAACAGTATCATTCTTAAATGTACTTCAGTTGCATTTAAAAGTGTTTTGGAAATCACTATTAATAAATGCCTATTTTTATATTAATACAGTTTTTAAAAATCCTTTTATTTTACAAAGTGTCTTTGAGAGTCAAAACAAACACTATTCCAAACGTGATTCCAGAACAACCAGTTCAGAGAATGGTCCAGGGATCAACACACATGATCCAACACACCAGTGTGCTCAGACCAAAACAGCAATCTGATGAGTTTCTCTAGATAGCATAAATCTATGGCTCTAGATCTCATCTGACTGCTGCCTGTTACCTCATAAGAGTTTAGAGTACTTGTGGGTGATTAACAGAAACTGCCAAATGTTACTACAGTTGAGAATCTTCATTTCTAGTGAAATATAGAAAGTTTTCTCCTGAAAACAAAGCATTCAAAACAGAGACAGTATCTCCTGACTGAATAGTGACATGTTTAGTTTCTAAACTTACCTTTTGGTGGTTCAGCTGGTTTGGTCTGAGTTTCAGGTGTTGGTCTTCCCCCAGAGGGACGGACATGGCTTTGTGGTGCACTAATAACTCCAGCTCGAGGTGGAACAGTCTGAAATAATAATTGGTATAAAGAAGGTATTTTAGTTCTACTTTGGATCTGTAGTCATTTGCTAAATTATTCAGGATAAGTAGGACTCTGTGAAAAAGAAATTATTTGATAAGAGTTGCCAAACTACTTTTTTTTCTGTGCCTACAAAAGTAAAGAATATATTTCCAAAACATTTATGAGGGTTCATTTCAAAGCAAAGGATTTTGCAACAGTCTTCAACTTTATATAAATATTTACTTGTGAAAAAATGTTAGAAAAATTAATATAAATATAAACTGTAAAATAAGTAAGAAACATAAACTATAAAATAAGTAGTCAACTTTGCAGTTATCTGTTATGACTTAAAAACTCCACCAGCAGCATAATAAACTGTAAGAACTTAGAAGGAAAAGTGTTTTAAGACAGAACACTTACTGGTCTGGTTGTACTATATCCAGCAGTTCCTGCACTTGAAATTCCAGCTGAAGGTGGAGGCTGACTACGAACTGGAACAGATATTAGAGATTGATATTAGAGTTAGAACATATTTGAAAATCAACTTATTTCTGTATTTTAATTAGTACAAAGCATGTATCTGTGTTACCTAGGTTATCTTTTCTCTGTGTTCCAGGACTTTTTTGTGCTTTGAAGCATGAAAAAAAAAAATTAGATTACCTTTGTTAGATAAGCTACAACTGGTATTACACAGCAATGGCACATTATCACTAATGAAATGGGAGCAAAAAGACATTAGTGATTTTTAAATAAGTTGTTACATATTAAAGTCTATCCATCAGCTAAGCTGTTACTCTAGCACACTGTTATTTTGCACATGTGAAGTAATTTGACCCTTCTAAGTATAAATTAAGTCAAATCACCTCCTATTTGTTGCAAGCTAAAGATGCTCACTTGTACAGGGACCCTGTGTTCTCAATTGTGCTAGAAGGTGGTTTCTTTTGTAGTATATTCTGCAAATACTCTTAACAGCAGTCTTTAAAACAAAAAGAACTTATGTAACATGCTGATTCCAAAAAAATCATGCCATCAGAAGAGTACATCTGTAATTATACATGATTCAGCAATCTGCAGGATCTACACTGAAGTTCCTGATCCTACTCTCTTTATGGGATAAATACATTACAGCACCAACCTGGACATTCACATGCTGATGCCAATGACAACCCTGTATGCAACACTGGAGTTACGAAGTGCAAGATATGAAAACATTTACCTCAGATAAGTGCACAATTTCTAAAGGGCAAAGAGGATAACCACCAGAGGTCCCTTCCAACCTGAACTATTCTGTGCATATAGTGATTTTGCCAGTTTAGAAAAATGAACTAGCAATACAGAAAGAAATAATTGTAGTATGCAGGAGTGTGGGTGTTAAAATCCTACAGCAAAGGAATTTTCCTTCCTGTGGGAAAGTGAAGGTTCTCACCAAGCTGTGACCTTGCTGGCATTTGTTTGTAAAACAGTAGAAAGATATTTTGACTATGGGTGTTGTGGCAGCCAATCACCCCATGGGGTGGCTGATTACCATGAATTAAAAGGGTATAAAAAAGAGCTGTAATTGAATAAATAAAGGGATCTTGGCATCTTGGTGAAGGAAATCATCTCTGCCACGCTCTGTCTCCTCCTCTGGCAACTGGCAGATAAACAACACAGGAGGACATCTTGATTGTGACTATATTAGGACTTTTATTGCTGTACCTATATTTGCCACAAAAGGATTCCTGTGGGGACAGGAAGAAACCCAAAACCATGTCTTCTGGCATGGCTAAAACAGGAGCCATTCAACACAACAATACAGCACATACTCCAACTAGAATAATGCAAGAGAAATGCTTCTCTTGAATGTATGTCACATACATTTAGATATCTGAATAAAACACCTGCACTGTGCTCTTTAGAAAGAGACAGTATTATAGGTTTTATTATTTAAATGGATGTTTCTCTCCTCAAAATATATGAACATATGCAGTTTGTTACGAAAATTTAGGCTTCCTGGATTCCTGATTTAGTTACAGTATTTACTCTAGCAATCAGCCAGCTACAGCTTCCACTGAGATTCAGCCCTGAAATTATTCTTGATCACAGCAGTCTAAGTTTTCACTTCATTTTTCATCAGTGAAGACTGCCTTCACATCAGCAATGAAAAACAGGAATTAACTTGGCTGTCTGAAAACTACTCTAAATAAAAGAAGAAAGATCCTACACAATAAATACCTTCATGAAATCACCTTTAGTATCACAAGGGCAATAATATTACTCAGGCATTAAATTAGAAATCTATTTCTAGAATACAAAAATTGTGATGTTACCTTCTATTTCTCTCCTAGCTACCCCAGGACTGGGAGGAGCTCCAAGACCTTTTCAGAGAAAGAAGAGAAGCTGTACATTGCATAAGAAAAGCAGTAGACTGAGAAAGTAAAACCAGAAAGAACACTGCCACAAGACAGCTTTGCATAATTTAAAAATGGCCTAGCTGAGCTGTAGTGACATGTAGGAGATAACTGCCTGTAGCAGCATGGGGATATCACACTGATATGAATCAAACATCAGCAATTAAGATAATGTTTAGAATCAATTTTATGGAAGAAATAAGTTTCCCATTTTATGTAACCTATTGTAGTCTTCATTAGGTTATCTCCAAGCAGCACTCTACACTGGGGAAAGCTGCATCAACTGCTGCACAGTAGATGTTACAGCTGAGATTGGGAGAAAGAAGATTTTAAATCATGCATAACTATGCTGAATTATTTTATTTCTGCAATATGACCAAGGATATGCTGGGTCCATAGAACTGTATGGCAAAAACATGGCAGGACATAGATAACTAGACAATATGCAAGGAAAATCCTTAACGCATGCATAGAGGACAAAGTAACAGTAATACCTGGCAACTCTGGAGTGGCTCAAGTATAAAGAAGTGAAAAAGGGAGCCTGTGTTTGAGAAGCCTAAATTAAAAGCAACTTCTGACTTAGCAATGACACAGCCTCATGATTTCTCATCATGTGCCAATGTGTGGTATCTGCTCAGGAGCTCTCTATGATCTGGTAAGAATGCTGTGAATTTTGTCAGATATGGGTGGAGGTGTCACTCAGAGTAGGAAAAACGAAGGCTGCAACTGAGGCTGCTATGTGATTATCTCCAGAGATGTCAGATCTCTGTTTTTGCTGAACATCTGGTTCAAAGCTGTTAAATACTAGTGTATGTTCTATATCCTGGGTGAGTTTCAGGCCCTGCCAATTAACATTAGATTTCCATTGCAAAAGTTTCCACCAGTGAACCTCTCTGCAAGAGAAGCAGTACCAAGCTGATGAACAGAGGCTGTTTGTAGGGTGGGGGCATAGGAGGGGAACATTGCTTACTAATAATATTCTTTAACAGTGATAAAGCAAAATTATGGTGCTATGATAAGGCTGTCACAGTTGGCACAATAGGAAGATTTCTTCTTCAGCAAGAAAATAAGGTGCTCTTCCCTGTATTTAAAAAATACACAACAAACAACTCAACAACAAAAAATCTTCTTTGCAATTACTGCTATATCCTAGTGCAGCCATACAACCTAAACTCTGCCAAAAAAAACAAAGGTTCTTGCAAGGTTAATGTGTGACTGTAAATATCAGTGGACACTAATAAGCACTTGCTGCTTGAGTGCATGTATTTTCATAGCTTAGCATAGATGCATTTCTTTCAATGTCAAATTAATATTTTTTTTGGTTTATTTATTTGGAGGATAATAAAAAATAAAATGTTATACTTTTTACACAGATTATTGCATACATTGAAAATACTGTGCATTCTCTCAATCCCATGTTAACAGTTTAAACCAATGATAAAAGACAACTACAAGCCTTTCCTTCAATAATCAGGAAAAGTCTGTCTAATATTATTGAAGAAAAAACCCAACAAATGTTATTGTTTAACTTCAAGTAATTAACAATTAGCAGCCTTTATAATTTTAAATGTTCTGTGAAAATTCACTCTGTAAGATATTAAAAAATAAATAAAAATAAATATTGGCTAAACAGAGTGCAGCATTTTAATTTTTAACTGTAAAAACTGAGAGCTTATAAAATCCTCAGTGGAAATCTTTGGTATTAGCAGGCAAAAAGTCTCCACTTTGCAAACTCCTGCAATGAGTACATAGCCTTGTTTCCTTGAATTCTGAGTTCCTTTTGATGTAGAATGTGGCCAAACTCTAAACCAACTTAAGATGCCCAAATCCTGTTCAAAGCATACTGAGACAACAGAAGAAATGTTACAGGCATCAAAGGGAGTGAAGCACTCAGAAGAAAAGGTTAAAAAAACGTGAGCAAAAGAAAAGAAGTCAACATATAAAATGCACAACATTTTAAAGATAATATTAATGTCACTTCACATGTGCTACAGAATTCTAAAAGCAAGGTTTGCTACACCTATACAGGGATGTTTTCACAGTGCTTGAGGAGCCTTTATTCTAGGTAAGAGAAACAGATGCCATTTCCCTGAGCACAGTAACCTGCTGTGACATCTACTCTGCCTCCAGTCCTGTGCTAGCTTGCTCAGAGCTGAGATCATGTACTGCTGTGAAGCAAATCATTAGGCCTTACAAATATACACCAGGAGTGGTGGAAAATGAAGAGGACAGCAAAAGTGGCAAAAGCATTAGTTCAGAATAATACATGAAAAAAACCCCAACTCACTGAAACTGATATTTCAATGTAAAACTATGTAAAATAGTTTCTTAATTTTCTGAGCTTGCTAAAAAAAAAAAAAAGTCAAATGTAATTCAGAAGGGCATTAAAAAGCCCAAGAAAGAAATTACTGACGTTCAAGAATTAGCCATTTTTATACCTTTGGATATCATAATATTAATACGTATTGTCACAACAGACCATTGTACTCATTTTGCTACAGTCATATTTGAAAACAATTAAAATCATTACCTCCAAATTCTTTTCTAGCAGGTGCAGGACTCCTACTGCCTTATAGTATATAAGAAATGAATGCAGCAATAATGAAAGGTATCAACACAGTAAGAGGGAAGAAAAAGAATGAGAAAGTTAAAAATGACAGGGGTTGGTTTGTTATTAACTGTGTTGCCCATATGCTTCTGAACATCCAGTTTCTCTTTTTGCTCAGTTGTTTATGTTTTCACATGAACTTAAAGCTTGAACATGGCAAAATGCATACACACTGATGCCAAAATTAAAGGAATATAAATCAATGAATGCACAAGATGATTTATCTTCTATTTCAAAACTGAAGATGCTATAAAAATTAAAAAGTTGTGAAAACACTGTTGTAGGAAGCCCACATTTTTAAACTGTGAAAATAAATTTATAAAAATTTATTTTAAAAATTTATATAAATTCACTAAGCAAAGACAATACTATTTGAATAGTACTAAAAAATGCTGTTATTGCTATTAAATGTACAAAACAAACATTTTAATTGAAGAAATGGTACAATCCGTTGAGCCCCAAACCAATAATACAATATGTAGTTTGGGTGTGGACTTCAAAGTTCATCTCACAGACTTGAGAGCAAATATTCCTCACCAAGTGATATATTTCACTGCATTACCTGATGGTGGAGGTGGCCTCTGTGGTGGAGCAGGGCGTGCAGGAGGAGCAACAGGGCGAGGTGGTGGAGGACGTTTAGGCTCCAAGCTTGGAGATGATTCCTTCTGCTGGGTACCAGGTTGAAATTCAGCTGAAGAACATGACAGAAAACAAAGCAAAAGTTAATCACTTGCACATTCTAATCACAGTAAAGCTCTTCTAGAAAGTTATTTGCACAGAGAGGACAGTCAGTACCCTGCCCTGGAAGCAATGATACAGAAGTTTGAGAGAGAGGGAAAACAAGAAGAATAAATCAGGGGTGAAAAGCAAGTTTCCTGAACAAAGTTTTTTGTCTCATGTGCTTTAATCAGTATATGCCTTTCATGGAATCCTAAATATTATTACAGATTGCAGAGTTCCAAATGTTGATTTTAACCCATTGTTACAAGAGGAGCTCTGCAAGCATTTTAGCAGTCCTTGTAAAGCTACTCCAAATTACACTGACATTCTAGAAGCCATTCCAAATGCTGTCATTCTAAATCTCCACTTTGTCTCTAAAGTTGTGTTTAAACAGAAGGCTTCATATTACATACTCAATTTACAAATCTGCTGATTACAAATAACATATTATAGTTGATAGGAGCATTAATTGAAATGGTCTGTATTTGAAGACTATAACTGAAGTGAATTAGGATTATGCCTGCAACAGAATTTTTGAACTGAGTTTTCTAACTAATCAACTTAGAAAACCTATTCATGACATGTCTCTTTTTGAGATGTCTCTTTCATGATGAAATGATGAAGAGAGGCACAAATAAATTAGGTGATTTGCTCAAGCCCACTTATTTGCAAAAATCTAGATGATGACAAAAATAGCCTTTTCTGTTGATCTAAAAGCTCTATTATAATCTCTAAGATAGTACTCTACCCTTGGGCCATACTGTGGGATTGTATAGTGGTAATAAATGCAGTCAAGCAATGCAATACACACAGTGTGTGGAGATGGGTGGTCCAGGAGTTTTTGTTGGTGCTCGACTTGGTCTCACGGGCAGTGCAGGTCCATCTGACAACGTGGGGGACTGACAGGGGCTGGAGCGTGGTGAAGAGCTTGGGGAGGTTCCAAGACCAGAGCTTGAAGTTGGTTGTAGATGCTGGGGAAGGATTTCTTCTACTTCAGCACTATAGTCATCAATGTCTCCTGAATGACAAACCCCACGCCAAAAAAAAATAAGAAGAATGTAAAATCAAGGGGACAGAAGTTAATTACTTTAAAAAAATTGGGGAAATTATAAACTGATTCTGAGTGTGGGATTTTCTGCAAAAAGTCCTCAGGCAGGGGATTTGCTACTACTTTCTGTTTGAAAAACTGAAAATAAAATAAAATTTAAAAAATAAAAAAGATTCAACATGGACATGCTTTTGGAAAAGTAAACTGCCAATTTAGAATATTTTAATATTTTAATGTTTATATGCACAATGCCTAAAATAAACAACTACCTCATTACACTCCAATAAAACCAGAATAATCCACTCTTCCATAACTTCCAGGCTTCTTTCTCTTCAGGTACATGAAGGACACACAGTGTTCTACAGAAGTTCCAGCTTCAACTCTGCACTGCTCAGTAGTAACAGAGTAACCAGGCTGACAGTTAGATATTAGCTCTTAATTACAAGTCTTATGGGATGTGAGACGTCACATTTTAAGGGAACCATAATATTTCACATAGGTCTATTAATAAAATCAACCAATCATACAGGCATCTGTTACAAGTCCTGTTTCCAACCTGCAATGGAACTATCTTGTGACACCAGGACTAATACAAATTCCAGCTTTTCATACATGTTTCCCATATCTGTACCTTTAATTTATTTTATGAAATACTTGTGCAAAACTCCCTTAAGTCTACTTCTTCCAGCATACCTATCTGCCATCTCTTTTCTTGAAACTTTTGTAATATAATGTAAGTTTGGGTAGAAACTCAATGCAAATGAGCCACTCAAATGGAATTTATCAATATAAATACAATGACTACATCTAGAAAACATAGATGCAATGCAAACTGATACTGCTTAACAAGTTGTCAAGATACTGTTGGAAATAATGGGATTTCTAATGTATTTGTTTTAGATGGACATAGACTTGATAAAATATTAAACTATACATTAAATTAACCACATTATTTAGGACTCTAAGCATTTCAAAACAAAGAATACTTTCAACAAACCTTCCATATCATAGTCTGCAGTAACCTCAGCATCTTCACAAAGCAAAGTGGAACTTGTGGATGAAGGCAGCCCAATATTAATCTTCTCTAGACTCATTTCATCTTCCAGAGTTCTGATCCAATCTGGATTTTTCAAGCTTATATTTATAATTCTTCCTAGCAGCTGAATCACCCAAAAGGTATAACAAACCAGAATTTGTTAAGAGTAGGAACATTAAAATTCAGCATACTGAAAATATCATAAATAATGTTATCAGAATTTCTGGGACTAAACAAAGACAGTGACATAACACAGAAATAATAATGCTTTTCACTTCATGTTGGTAAGTACATTTATGTTGTTTAACCCATTAATTAAAACTGTTTACTATTTTTCTAAAGAAAAACTAAGCACTTGTCCCGTAAGATTTTTCCTTTTCAGTTAATAGGAAAGCTTTTGGTTTCTTTATACTGACAGAAAAACACTCTGTAAAGGAAAACAGACTTGTTTATAAACTGCATTCATAAAGTAATTTTCTCCTGCTAAATGAAGGTTCAGTAATTTTTACATTACCTCGGTACCATTCAAATTCATAACATTCAAAGCAGAGCTTCCTTCCAAAAATGTTACCCACATTTTGTCTTCCACAAACCTGCAAAGTCCATTGGAAACAATAATTAAAATACTTTATCCTACCTACTGATTTTTGAAGCCTCTCATCTTAAAGGTTTTTCAATGATTCACTTGATGGAGAACAACTGTTTTCTAAAAGTTCATTGTAATATATATATATGGCTAATAAGTTTTAACTGAATGTACCTTTTCAACAACAGTAAAAAAAAAAAAAAAACAAGCAAAAGAGAACCAGGTTAATATCACACACAGAAAGCCCTGTCCTCTTAAAAATGATGTGATTACAGTTACACATTCAGTAGTAATTGCACAGCTACTGGTTAGATATTTGTATTAGGTGTTCCACATTACATCACACTATAGACTTGGGACTATGCTCATAGTTTTCTGAAAAATAAACAAAAAAAACCCCCACAAAAACAAAACAAAACCAAACACACACACAAAAAAAGCCCTAACAAAACAAAACAAAACAAACCCACACACAACAAAACAATCCCCTCAAAAACTCAAATTACCACAGTACTTAGGGTTATTTTTTGAGATAAAGTATCTGGAAAAAATAAATCTAAAAACTGAGACACATATAGGTTTGTAGAACTAATTTTCTATGGTAAATATATTAAAGTTGAAATCAAAATGTTAAAAGTAAAGTAGATCATAAATGAAATGCCCACTAAGAAAGTAATTTTATTCAGGAAATAGATGGCAACGATGAACAGAAACAGAGATGAAAAGTAAATGTTCTTAACCTTATAAGTATAACTTCACCATAGCTTGCAAACTTTTGAAGAAGATCATCAATCAAATTATCATCAAAATAGTTTTCTTCTCCTGAAGAACTTCTGATGGAGACCATTACAGTACCATCAGGTGGTCCCTGCACTGCAATCACCTCCTTATACACTTTCTGTCTCTCTTCTGCTTCAATTTCAAATATGTCAATGTCAATCAATGCAACCACAGGCCTTGGAAAAAAAGATATGAGAAAAACCTGTCAGCAAAATATCTCAGCAACAGTGTATGTATATAAACATTATTTTATCTTCAGTAATTGTATAAAATAAATTATACTGAAACCTATGATCAGATGTTTTCAGCTCTGCTCTTCCATAGTGCAACAAAGTACCAGGATTCCACGTATAAGGGACGTTACTGTCACTGTGAAAACTGGCATTCAGAAGATCCAGGTCTTCAGCTACATCCAGTATTAATGAAAACAAAAGGAGAAAAAGCACAGTATTGCAAGAATACACTCTAAAATACAAGGGATTTGTAAAAAGAGAAAAAACAAGTGTTTTCCAGAAAAAAGAACAACACTAAACAGATTCTATAAGCCAATTAAAAGATGATTTGAAACGACTGAAGGAAGCCCTCAAACCTGATCTGTCAAAAGGCCATTTTCTTCTTCTCCAAAGAATACGGTCTGTCCATGCTGGAGTACGACATTTTTCACTGGTGTCATAGTCATCAGAGAACAGATCATATTTGTAGGTAGGAGCAAAATTGATTTTTCCTTCCAAAAATCCCCTGAAAATCTGTAAGAAACAAAGCAGTTATTCATCAGGCCAGAAGACAGAAACAGATGGAAAACAGCTTGAAACAAAACAGAATTCTAACAGTGAAAAACTGTATACACATCTCAAAAAACAGAAAAAAAAGCCAGTAATTTGATAACATTAATTCCTTTCCAAGTTTTATCTGCTAGAAACATTCTACATTTGCCACTAAGACTAAATAGTGACCCACACAAACAAGAGCATGTCAAGATTTGTATATTCAAACTTGGGCTCGTGAGCAAACTACTGTTCCTCCTATATCGTTCAGAACACAGATGCTATCTACAGCTCTTTAATCAGTTCATTAGCTGCTCAAATGTCAGCAAGAATTGGGAATTAAGGTTATCAAA
>VYZU01059679.1:9604-45198 GCA_013401355.1 Ceyx cyanopectus
AAATCTATATTAAATATTAAATATTATATATATGAATATAACATATTCAACAATGTTATAACAAAATAACTCAATATTCAATGTAAGATGGTGGTGTTTTGAGTTTGCTGCCAAGAAGCTTGTGCAGAGGGACAGTTTTTGTTGTCTGTGCACTGCTCTGAATCAGAAGATGTGTCATATAACACTTATCTTAGATAGCGTGGGGGCAGCCAGTGAATGGTAACTGTGTTCTCCTGAAACAACAAGGATGTCATGTAGCACTTGTGGAGAGATAAGTGAACGTTTGGACTGGGAAGGGTATGCAAAGGATACCAAAGTTCAGCAGCTAATTAGAGTGTTATCACTCGAAAAGTGAACATAACTGCATGAATGAAGTCATGGCATCTAGGGAAAAAGCTTGTCATTTGTGAAATTATATTGCAGTGTACATGAACCATACAATGGTGACATCCTCAGGAATGCAATGTAGCATGGTTGGGACAAACAAAGGGTTGGTGTAGTTACTGAATTTAGAGTATCTGTAAATGTGCATAACCATGCACATTGGCACACTACCTGTAGGAAATCAAAGCTCCAATTAAAATTCCAGGAGATGGAGTTTATAATTTGGGAACATGAAATCACCTCATCACACTCTACACCCAACCATTTTTTGAAGTCTTGCTAAGAACTTTATTTAGTGAAATAATAATTTATTCTTTAGAAGGAAGCAGAAGATGGATTTACAGTTTTACACAGAATTTTCCTTTCAAAACTAGGTGGCATCTTAACCCCATCGCAGGCTGGACCTTAAGATATGTAGGTGAGCTCAGTGGGCAAAATGTTTTTCAGTGTGTAGAGTCCATTCAAGTTAGCTTGATGCAACTGAAAACACATAGCAATTGTATTTTCAGAGGAAGGCAAGCTCATCTGAAGTCGTGCTGGCTGTGTGTGGGAGGGAGGCCCACTGCAGCAGGATCTGGCAGCTCACTCTGAAAGGCTAGGAGAGCAGAGACACTTAATTTCTCAAAAAAATGTAAATCACATAACCTTAAACTGTCCAAAAATGTAACATGAACGTGATGATAGAATAATCACTGCAGCCCCCTGACATAAACAGGACAACATGCAGGGACATACCAACGTTTTGGAGCATGGGATGCAGAAAATTACTCCGTGCAAGGGGAAAATGAATGGTCGGAGTCTTATCTGGCATGATAAGAAGCATTTACTTCTGAAGAAACTCTTAAAGGACCAATTCTCTAGCATGCACTTAGGGAGCACTAATTTGGCAATTATTTGCAGTGAAGAATGTGGCCATTAATGGGCCAGTCTTGGTGCCACTGTAGAGATCTCATCATGGCTGGAAGGAAGATTTTGAAAGATGCAGAGGGTCATGGGACCTTACAGGAGAGATTTTCAAATTACAAAGGAAACATAATGAAACACTCAAGTGATTCTCTTGCTGCTGTTATGAAAGAGGTATTTTTATAGATTTATTTTTTATAGATTTATTTTATAGATCCTATGATTCTATTTTTCAAGTATGTCTAAGGAACCCCAAATAAGCTTCCCTCGATCCTCAGTATTTCTCTTACCCTCCATGCATGTGGACACATATTCTTTAGGACAGCTTTCTATTCAGGTGCAAAGGTTCTCCCTGGGACACTTGTCCCATGCAATGGTCATCACCTTTCTTGATGCTTTACTGCTTCAGTCTCAAGACAGAAATACACTGATATTTCATCAACTCGCAATAAACACAAATGAGAGGTGCACTTTTCAAGCTAACAGGCAAAAATACCCTCACCTGCTGCCTGTCTCTGTGGTTTTCAAAGGAATATGGCTTCTACCATCACATGGTGGCTGACTCAGATGATGAAGAATTGCTATTAAACTGTGCAAAGCAGGGAGACTGATCAGGATGTAGGACATCTGGTCCTACATTAGAAGAATCTGGGATTCTTCTAATAAATTGATCACAACAAATGGCTGGGCCACCTCTAAGTCATGCCATGGCAAAGTGAATATTTATTGAGAGAAATGAAGGCAAAGACAAATGGTGACATTATAAATTAAAGAAATTGAAGGAAAAATAGATGTAATTTATACACATTTTTCTGGACTTTATTTTAGTTATCAGTTACTAGCTACTTACATCAAGAAATAGGAAGTGGCCAACATAAAACCTGCAGAATTCTTCAGCCAGCCTTTTAACATAAAATGCAATTGTTGGATCTAAACCGTAGTCTGAAAAACAATTTAGATTATAAAAATACAGAATGCAAACTAAGGCAATAAACATGTAAAGATCCCGTTTGTCACTGAAATCTTTCCACGTTATTAAACATACAACTCATCCAACAGTACATTTTCAAACTCTTTTGCTCTGTGATTTATTACAGAGGCCATCATAATAAATTACTTTTAATTAATAGAAGATGGAAACATTAATTGGGCTTATTTAAGTTTGATTGTATTAAATGATTGTACCAGTGATCAAAAATGTATTTTGAAAGGGAGTTTAGGCTAATATATCAGCAAATGAGGCGCTATAAACATGATTAATATGCACATTAGACTTTCCTTATCACGTTTTGTTGGCAGTTTTTATCCGGTCACAGCTGAAATTCCATTGAGTTCTTTCTCCTTTTGTATAAAATACAGATTATGTGGAGACAGCCGTCTGAGCAACTGGAGTTTCATCTTGTATGGCCATTAATTATTATTGCTCCTTTAGTATTTCTTATCTATCAGAGAGACGTAGGACTGTATTTTTATAGACATTTGCTGTGAGGAGTAGAACAGGCTTTCGTGTGATGGCGCCTCAGCATTTTCTCATTGCAGAGAGCATCAACAACACATTTTGCACATCTATGAAAGGGAAGAATAAGAGGTTTGCAGATGTCATGATTATGGAGGTGTGTATATTTGCTCATACAAACACTAGGGATTTTTTTTATTTTTAATACATCCACGATTATTTTCTATTTATTTCAAAGGAATCACATGCAATATGTTTTGGGGTTTTTTTAACTTTTTTTTCCCTGTTGTTGGGAAAACTTAAGAATACATTTTTTTCCTGGCAGATTGCAAACTTGCAAGTGTTGCTCTGCACTCTGTTAAGCTTTATTTTCTTTTTTTGTTACTTCTCTCTACTCCCAGAGGAAAACCTTATATTTAAGACCAGAAGTGTTGGGTCAGCCAAGACAGAGACCTGGTTTTACTGCAGCCATCTGAAACACCCCACTGACATCACTGCCATGAAACAATCAGCTGCAGAACAGAGAAGGTGACTTCAAACACTCCCTGCTCCCAGTAAGAATCCATCTGTGGACCTCATTGCTCCAACACACCCAAAACTTCTTGTTTCCAGCCCAAAGCTGCCCATCATCAGTGCATGCCCTACTTGTACTAGGGCCAGCTTTTAACAACAACAATAATAACCTGATTGGTCTCTTCTGACATAGGGTCTTCAGTGCATTATACTAATTAAACCAAGCTGACCTGTAAGCATCAGCATGTGCAACACACAGAAATAGACCTAAAATTCTACGTACACTTGTTGCTGCCTGAACTCACAGCCATCATCTGTTAGTAGCTGTTTGAACTGTTTACACAGTTCATATTTTTTTGGCATAACCATCTGATGGCAGTGACTCATCCTCATCTAGTGTCCTTCTAAAACCCAGGCATCTCTCCTCCTCCTTCCGTGCTGAGGAATTCCCAGCTTATATTGGAAATTATTATTAGTCTGCACATGACTTCTTTACTATTTCATTTCTAAAGGCCACCCCGTTTACCTTATGTGATATTTTGATTTCTCTCTTTTCCCTGGGTGCTGCTCAGTAATAAGCATGATCCAGACATCACTGCCAACAAGCAGTCTGAAAACAGCTGCCCTATTTTGAAGCTAAGAGGTTAATAGCATTGACACGGCCAAATGATGCCAGTTGGCCTCAGGACAGCCCCTGGTGCTGGTTAGTTGACTAGGACAGATGAGTTATGGTGTAGCTCGTTTGCAGACTTCATGCAATATAAATAATGCCCTTTTCCAAGTGGTGCAAGCTTTGGAGTGGCCCTGTTACTGAAATCACCTGACATCTAACTGCCAACAGTCTTTTGGAGCAATTAATAACTGCTGCAAATGTTCTGAACAAAGTTTTCCTTTGCTATGGATGAGAGGATGTCTCCACATACCATGTGCAAAGGTTTGAGAGCAGTCTTTAGCCCACAGTTTTTCAGAACATTTTTGACTGAAGCTTTTGCTGTTCTCTAAAAAGCAGTTGTCACAGAGATTGGGCTCAGGAAAAGCAAAGGGCAGGAAACAAAAAAAATAGCTCTAGAGAAAGACTGCTGAAAGAATTGCACTAATACTAAATAAAGAAGAAGAATGTAAACAGATTATAGATACAGAAAGACTGAGATCAACTAATGGCTGAAAAAATAGATGACAGAGATAAAAAATGATAAGACTTGTCAGAAAGAACAAAGCCTGTGTGTGCATCATTCAGATTAAGGATTTCGAGTCAAAAGGTTAAGTGTGAGCAACAATGAATATGAAAAATGTGGAAAAAAAAGAAGTAAAAGGCAAGCTTGTTTCATAAATCAGTTCTAGTCTAACATAGCTGTAGGAAAAAAAAGATGTAGGAGCCCGNTTTGCTCTGTGATTTATTACAGAGGCCATCATAATAAATTACTTTTAATTAATAGAAGATGGAAACATTAATTGGGCTTATTTAAGTTTGATTGTATTAAATGATTGTACCAGTGATCAAAAATGTATTTTGAAAGGGAGTTTAGGCTAATATATCAGCAAATGAGGCGCTATAAACATGATTAATATGCACATTAGACTTTCCTTATCACGTTTTGTTGGCAGTTTTTATCCGGTCACAGCTGAAATTCCATTGAGTTCTTTCTCCTTTTGTATAAAATACAGATTATGTGGAGACAGCCGTCTGAGCAACTGGAGTTTCATCTTGTATGGCCATTAATTATTATTGCTCCTTTAGTATTTCTTATCTATCAGAGAGACGTAGGACTGTATTTTTATAGACATTTGCTGTGAGGAGTAGAACAGGCTTTCGTGTGATGGCGCCTCAGCATTTTCTCATTGCAGAGAGCATCAACAACACATTTTGCACATCTATGAAAGGGAAGAATAAGAGGTTTGCAGATGTCATGATTATGGAGGTGTGTATATTTGCTCATACAAACACTAGGGATTTTTTTTATTTTTAATACATCCACGATTATTTTCTATTTATTTCAAAGGAATCACATGCAATATGTTTTGGGGTTTTTTTAACTTTTTTTTCCCTGTTGTTGGGAAAACTTAAGAATACATTTTTTTCCTGGCAGATTGCAAACTTGCAAGTGTTGCTCTGCACTCTGTTAAGCTTTATTTTCTTTTTTTGTTACTTCTCTCTACTCCCAGAGGAAAACCTTATATTTAAGACCAGAAGTGTTGGGTCAGCCAAGACAGAGACCTGGTTTTACTGCAGCCATCTGAAACACCCCACTGACATCACTGCCATGAAACAATCAGCTGCAGAACAGAGAAGGTGACTTCAAACACTCCCTGCTCCCAGTAAGAATNCTCATTGCAGAGAGCATCAACAACACATTTTGCACATCTATGAAAGGGAAGAATAAGAGGTTTGCAGATGTCATGATTATGGAGGTGTGTATATTTGCTCATACAAACACTAGGGATTTTTTTTATTTTTAATACATCCACGATTATTTTCTATTTATTTCAAAGGAATCACATGCAATATGTTTTGGGGTTTTTTTAACTTTTTTTTCCCTGTTGTTGGGAAAACTTAAGAATACATTTTTTTCCTGGCAGATTGCAAACTTGCAAGTGTTGCTCTGCACTCTGTTAAGCTTTATTTTCTTTTTTTGTTACTTCTCTCTACTCCCAGAGGAAAACCTTATATTTAAGACCAGAAGTGTTGGGTCAGCCAAGACAGAGACCTGGTTTTACTGCAGCCATCTGAAACACCCCACTGACATCACTGCCATGAAACAATCAGCTGCAGAACAGAGAAGGTGACTTCAAACACTCCCTGCTCCCAGTAAGAATCCATCTGTGGACCTCATTGCTCCAACACACCCAAAACTTCTTGTTTCCAGCCCAAAGCTGCCCATCATCAGTGCATGCCCTACTTGTACTAGGGCCAGCTTTTAACAACAACAATAATAACCTGATTGGTCTCTTCTGACATAGGGTCTTCAGTGCATTATACTAATTAAACCAAGCTGACCTGTAAGCATCAGCATGTGCAACACACAGAAATAGACCTAAAATTCTACGTACACTTGTTGCTGCCTGAACTCACAGCCATCATCTGTTAGTAGCTGTTTGAACTGTTTACACAGTTCATATTTTTTTGGCATAACCATCTGATGGCAGTGACTCATCCTCATCTAGTGTCCTTCTAAAACCCAGGCATCTCTCCTCCTCCTTCCGTGCTGAGGAATTCCCAGCTTATATTGGAAATTATTATTAGTCTGCACATGACTTCTTTACTATTTCATTTCTAAAGGCCACCCCGTTTACCTTATGTGATATTTTGATTTCTCTCTTTTCCCTGGGTGCTGCTCAGTAATAAGCATGATCCAGACATCACTGCCAACAAGCAGTCTGAAAACAGCTGCCCTATTTTGAAGCTAAGAGGTTAATAGCATTGACACGGCCAAATGATGCCAGTTGGCCTCAGGACAGCCCCTGGTGCTGGTTAGTTGACTAGGACAGATGAGTTATGGTGTAGCTCGTTTGCAGACTTCATGCAATATAAATAATGCCCTTTTCCAAGTGGTGCAAGCTTTGGAGTGGCCCTGTTACTGAAATCACCTGACATCTAACTGCCAACAGTCTTTTGGAGCAATTAATAACTGCTGCAAATGTTCTGAACAAAGTTTTCCTTTGCTATGGATGAGAGGATGTCTCCACATACCATGTGCAAAGGTTTGAGAGCAGTCTTTAGCCCACAGTTTTTCAGAACATTTTTGACTGAAGCTTTTGCTGTTCTCTAAAAAGCAGTTGTCACAGAGATTGGGCTCAGGAAAAGCAAAGGGCAGGAAACAAAAAAAATAGCTCTAGAGAAAGACTGCTGAAAGAATTGCACTAATACTAAATAAAGAAGAAGAATGTAAACAGATTATAGATACAGAAAGACTGAGATCAACTAATGGCTGAAAAAATAGATGACAGAGATAAAAAATGATAAGACTTGTCAGAAAGAACAAAGCCTGTGTGTGCATCATTCAGATTAAGGATTTCGAGTCAAAAGGTTAAGTGTGAGCAACAATGAATATGAAAAATGTGGAAAAAAAAGAAGTAAAAGGCAAGCTTGTTTCATAAATCAGTTCTAGTCTAACATAGCTGTAGGAAAAAAAAGATGTAGGAGCCCGTTAAACCAGCTGATAGTTCAGGGTGGACATAGGAACATGTCCAGCATAACACTAGGAAAAATATTGGTATTTTCAGTGGATAAAAGTGCTGAATATTGACATCAAGATACCTATCATCACGGGTTTTGTCTCATAGTGGAAGCCAAACTATCTTCAGTCTTACATCCCCTGAGTCTGGTGAGTTTTTTAACACAACCTCATGCACAACCAATTTGTGGATCTAAAGACTTTGGCTGCTTTATGGAAGAGGGATGAAGAAAAGAGATTCTATAGTGGGTGGGTACTGACCATGAGATACAGGATCAGAAGACATAATTATGCAGAATGTGCCTGTAACATCTGTTCTCTTTACTGCAGGAAATTCTTCTGAGAGGTGCTCAAAGTGGGTAGTAGATATCTGAAAGTACTTCCAGTTTATTGGATAAATATGGAATGTTTCTATATCTGCCATTTTTAGAACGAGCAAAAATATATTCTGGACAATTACCAGCAACAATACCTAAATTTACAGTGCTTTCCTGTTCTAAGTTTAGAGATATTGTTGAAATCTGCTCCTGCTAGTGAAGACAAATCCAATTGGTTTCAGTTTACATGATGGAGCAGGAGCTCTGCATATGCAATGTTTCCACTTCAGGATCCAGAGCAAGGCACAGTCTGTACTTCAAGTGGTTTGATCCTGTCTATTCAAATGAAACCACTTTCACCCCATCTGAAACAACTAGTTATTCACATGCCCTTCATCATGTCAATAGGATATAATGTAAAAAAAAAGGCCTATTTATTCTAAAATGGGACTGATCTCTGTTCAGAAAAAATCCCTGAAGAACTACACGATGACTTGTGCACAGGGGCCATAAAGATGCCTTTTCTGTGACTAATGCAGAACAAAAAATACCATTTATTCCCTTTCCAAATATCCATAATCCAGTGAGATGCATCTGCAATGCTATAAACAGTACCTAAGGGTGGTCATATTAGTGTTTGGACAGGACTCCTCTGCCTCATCTTCTTGTCTCTGGTGGTTACCATGTGTAGACAACCAAAGCAGGGTGGACCAACAGGAGGAGAACGTACTGATGTTTTCACCAGTATACCCTCCCAACTTCCAACTCTTTGTGACTTTGAAATTTCATGGGGTTCTTTTTACCATTCATATGTCTAATTTTTTTATTTTTTTTTAATCCATGAAAATTTTGGTATCATCTTTGTGCTGTTGCAGTCAGCTGTGTAAGTGTAATGACATCCTCTGGTGGGCTATCTGTGTGGTATCTAACTCCAGCTCCTCCATGGTAGAAGCTCAGAGAAGAGAAGAACACTTCAGTCCCCCCTACCCCAAGTCACTTTCTCCTCTCTGCTCACTCTTGCCCTCTGTCTCTGCATAATGGTGGGTGCTACACAGTCCCTTTCCACTCTTAGAGTTGTAATAATTAGATAAATTCAGTCTGCATGATGGATGTAGCTACATAATATGATGTTTGCTGAAAGCTAATGTTCTATGCTTGGCATGGAATGCAGCATTATTCATTTGCAGGCTTTTTTTCTTCGTGGCATTGTTTTCCTTCACATCCTCATTATTGCAAAATAATTTGTCTTTACAGTGCATCTCTGAAATGAATATTCATGGCCTATAATTAGCTGCATTTACAGCAGAGAAGCTGAAGCACAGAGTAGAATGCTCACATTTGCAAAATGTCTAGCTTGGGGTGGCCAGTTCAAGTCATGCCATGCCTGATTTGCCCCAAATGTTTTATTGGCTCGACTACAGACTATGTTTGAGTAGAAACAACAGTGTTACACAGCATGATTGCACAACTGTGACTGGCAGCTACCAATTAATTCCTACTGCTTTTAGACACTAACACATAATAGATGTGCTCTCACTTCTGGGGACAAGAATCACAGGCGAAACAAGATCACCAACCAATTAAGTATGCTGCTTAGAATTTTAATATTTGAATGCCTGCTCAATGTGACTCCATCTACACTTAAGTCCTTGGAAAGTTTGTGAACAAGGCTTCAGTCGTCTCAAATTCAGGAGGGGAGGCAGTGCTCTGTTGGTTCCCATCAACAAGAGGAACCTTGAAACCTTTCCATAGCAGTCCGGTAGTAAAGGACTGGTGTGGACTCCAATGAAGTCCCTTTATTCCAAAGACCCTCTTTCTTTTCTTGCCTGCTTACAGATGTGTGAACACAATGACCCTGAAACTGGCAAGAGCAGATAAATTGATGATATTTCTGTAATACTTGCACATTTGGGTATAGAGTTCAAAGGAGAAAGGAAATGGGTGGAATAGTCTAATTCTAGAGGGAAAGGCAAGAAGCATCATCAGTATACATGTCACGGGGATCTTTGCTGGTTTTGGAAGCTGCTTTTGAGTGTTCCTGGAGCACTGGGCAGCCTTGCAGGACTGGAAGTTGGAAGGGGATGCATATGCCTGAACAAGTGGCTATTCATGTATTGTCAGGATCAAGCTGTATGAAGTGTCAACAAGTTACTGGGCTGAAAACCAGAGCCTGGATTCATCAAGGGACTAGTCAGTCATAATTAAAAGCGATTTAGAGCTGGCATCAGTCTGACAGAGGCCACAGTCATAAAACCACGCAGACTCCCATTCTTTGCTGCAGCACCACTGAAATCTGGCCAGGTTTTGGAGCAGTGGCCCATCCTTTGCCAGATACCATTGACAGAGCAAACATGCTCAACAAAATTGCTCTGCTTTGGACTGCTTTGTTGTTACTGTCTGCTTTGAGTTCAAGTGAGCCTTACAAAAGGAGCACAGGACTGATGTGCAACACGGGTAATGCACATTTACACTCATCCTTTGTGACACACATCACTCATCTGGAGTCCAAGGGAAAGCACTGTGAGGGATATTGTTAATATCTCTGAGGAACTACTAGCTAGAAGTTATAATTGAATGAATTTTTTAATGCTCATTTCTTATATACCAATTTAGGTATGTGAAATTAACTATTTCTTTTATTTTTTTTCCCCCTCCAGTCTGCAGGTATTAGGTTACACTAACTGTTTGTAATGAAAATGGAAGTGGATTTCTTTCTGCTGTGCACGCTTTGAATGTTTCATCACTTTCTTCCCACACAAATTGGGGAGAATTTGTGGTAACTGAATTATAACAGAAAAACTAAAAGAAAGAGAAAAACTGGCCCATGCAACAGAAACAGGCAGATCAGAATTCATTTTTAAGCACTGAATGTATAGAAGCATATGTGCACACATGCAACACAGGTATAGATTTATATCATACCTTTAATTACCTGACAGATTCTAGAAAAGACTGATTTTCTTAATGAATTTGTGTTATTAGAAGAAGAAAGGACATGCTAATGATTATCAAATATGTAAGGCATTGCTCTGAAGATGGAGAAGGGTTCTGATTTTCACACCCATGGAGATAAAATAAAAGGATTAACTCTTTGCAGGGAAGAGCTTAAATATGCTTTTAAAACTTTCTACCTGTAAGGATAGTGAAGGACTGAATAAAAGGGTCTTAAAACAAATATTTACATGGCAATGACCTAGATAGAGATAGGAGAATTATTAAATAAGTTATTAAAAATGTATTAAAATAATAAGTTTTGCTTCTGTGAGCCATGTACAGGCTACATCTGTCCTGTCTGAGCTTCCTGAACTCTGCCAGTGGGTCAGGGTTGTCTAGAGCTTTGCTGCAGGAGCTGGATTGTTGCAGCTTATCCACTGCAACATGTACTGACATACTGGCACTGTTACGATCTTTCTTAATACAGCAAGTGACTTTTTGTGAAGGGACAAAATATATCCTTAAATCTGTGTGAGGGGGAGGGAGAAGTGAAGGGAGGGAATCACAAAAGAAAAGGCAGAGTAGCTAAGGAAACATGGTAAAATGCACGTAGTGTTTCAGAGCAAGAAAGATATTGCATTCATCTGAAACTCTCATCATTTTGCACAGTATTTCTTGCATTTTTCCTGGAAACTTCGACATTCTGAATCAGCTTTCCCATCAACAACAATCCACAATTTACCACTTGAGGAATGCTAAACAAAGACCTTAGCAAATGCAGCAGCACTACCCCCTCTTTTATTTATGTGACCCATAAGTCAAGGAAATAAATTTCCTTTGAACCAGTACAGCACACAAGTACTGTGACCAGAAGGGGTTGTGCAGGCCATGAGAGCTGTTTCAGGCCTCCAGGCAAACAAAACATGCAGCTACCTCATGCAGCTCCCTGCCATCTCCCAACAAAACCCTCTACTCCAGGCTTGCCTTTCCACCCAGTATTTGGGCTCACCAGAGCCAGGCAGGTCAGGTAGCCAGGGCAGGATACACCATGGAAGGTGCACTGGGGAGCAGGGCAGGGCACAAGGTCCCAGATAAATCCACTATTCAGTGCACTGGGAAAAGCCCTCACCCCTTGTAGGATGGGGATTATGTGTGTGGGCTGCTTTCATTTCCATGACAAACACCATGGGAAGGTGATCAGGACCACAGAGGTGGTGGTTGGAGGCTGCAGTGGTGGTTGGAGGTTGCACTGAGGGAGAGGAGGCATCTTCCAGAGTTACCAGAAAGTACAGAGGTGAGCAACCTGTGTCATCAGGAAAAAAGATGCCAAAATTAATGATTAATTCCTCAGAACCTGTTTATAAACCATTTGATGATCCCATTTAAAATCGAGGCTGTTGGCAGTTATGGATGAAGACATCTTAACCTGCACCCCAAATCTCACTGCTTTAATTCTTTTCAAGCTGATAAATCCTTTTAGAGGAAACAATCCAAAACTTCATCAACCTGCCTTGGGGCTTCTAGAAGCAACAAGCATAACCAGGGACCACTGCCATGTTTCAGTGAGAAAGAGAGTGTAGCCCGTGTGAAAGGATTTCATTTCTTCAAGGTGGCTGGACATGTCAAGGAAAGAAGAAAAGATAGAAGAAGGAGGAAAAGAAGGATCTAATAAGGAAAGGACAAAATGAGGAGACTAGGGAAGGAGAAAAGTAAGAGAGAGGGAGAAAAAGGTAGAGAATATAGGAGAAAAAGGAAGAAAGAGGATGTTGAAGGAAAGAAGGGAGGCAAAGAGAGAGGGAAAAAATAGAAAGACAGGAAAAACAGAGATAAAAAGAGACAGAGAAAGAAAGGAATTGAAAGAAAGTAGTCAGGCAAGGAAAGAAATAATGAAGAGAAGAAAAGAAAGCATCCTGTTGCATGTACAAAACCAGATCCAGCAGTGGCAAAGAGCTGGGCAGAGTGGAGCCTGGCCTGATAATATCAGTTTACTTTTTAATTAGATGCTGAGCTTTTCAAGACAATGGAGTAGACATGATAAAGAGCAGGCTATTAAGTGTCCCAATTACAGAGCACCAAGAATCCAATAATTTATGTGCTGATAATCTCCTGGTAATCCTCCGGGTGCTGCCGGAGCGTAAGCGCCCTGATTCCTCCTCTGCTCTTACACGGATTTGTTCTCCTAGCACTGCTGAATTTTCCCCGTTATGTTTGGCACAGCTCATTTAAAACAACCACAGTTACCTCACAGCCAAACCGCGGGCCTAAGCTGAGCTAAGATGAATAGGCAGCCGTTCATCTGCGACAGAGCCTTTGGTGTAAGTGTGGCCAATTAGTCACACGTTTGGTGTTCTAATTAGGCAACGCTGGGCCTTTCAGAAAATGTGCTGTTGATTTAGGTACTTCCTCAAACAATGCTAAATTGTGTTATGTGAAATTCAATTAGTCCTTTTCTAAATGTTTCCACATCTGTTATTCTTTAAGCATAAAGTGATGAGGAGAGAAGGAGAAGTGAAAAGCCAGAGTCTCCACTGGTGAAATATGTTAGGCCTCTGGGACCAGCCCTTTTTCCAGCTTTTGACCCTGAACAGTGATATACAGGAAGGAACAAAGTTGGAGAGCTATCATGGTGAAGCCCTTTAAAATAAATCATTATAGAAGAAATACTGCAACTGTAAAGGAACATAATCTCTTATGATAGCCATAAACTAAGCTTTGTTTGGAAACGGATGGCATGGGGAAAGCACCATTAAGCAAATGATTATAAATTCTTTTTTAAGAACTGCGTTGGTTTTTTTTTTTTCATGATAATAGTGATATGTTTAAATCCCAAGATTAACCAAAAATACTTATAGAGCCAGTTTACTGTTTTGTGGAGCAGCTTGGAGTTTCAGATTTTCCCTCTGAGGACTAAAAAAGATGGCAAGACCTCCTGTAGGAAGCTTTGAGGGGGGAAGGGACGGGGTGCATTTATTATTTGGCTGCAGCATTTCGCAATATTTCTCCATTTTTGGAACAACAAAGCACCACAATCCTTTCGATCCCCTTGAACGAAGGATTTGGGCTTTCTGTGGAGCTTTTAGGTGCTTCTGCTGACCCACGAGGTCAAAGCTTCTCCCAAAATGTGGGTTATCTGTGGCCTTCCTTCTCTCTGCTGCAGCACATCAGCAAAGGCAGAGCAACGAGCTCCCCAACGTCACGGCTCAGCCAAAACCCACAGCTGTCTAAAGGTGAAGTTGTACATGCATTTGATCCTTGTTACTGTTATCACCTTTTCACTGACCAACATTTCAAGCCTTATCTGTGGCTGGCAGGCCATGTTTCAGGTTTGTCAGAGCCCGGATATAGCCCGTGCGGTTTTCTGATGATATATCTTGATAAGATTTGTGGAATGCGAGAGATGAAGTTGTCAGCACTGCTTTATGGCACCTCCCTACATGTCAGAAAATGAAAATATTTTCAGAAGCAATGGCGTTATTTTGACTGGTGACACAAACTTTTAAGACAACACATGTCCTAGGAAAAAAAAAAAAAGAAAAGAATGATGACCAATTTTTATTATAAAAGGCAAAAAAAAGGTTCTGTCCTGGAAAGGCATCAGGCTTGACAGGGCAACCAAATGAGAAAGGGAGCAAGATGATTACAAAATGAATCCTTTCTCTAGCTAAGTTGACAAATTACATTTCCCATCTGTAATTACTGCCATTACTGCATTGAAATGTCAGCCTTGCAAATCAGGACCTTTAGATCTTCATTTTTATAAAAAAAAAAATATTAAAACAAATCAAAGCAATGCACAGAACCCTCTTCTTCAGTGTGTATATTTGCCTTCACATTCAATCCCCACATTAGCTATAAGTCAACATGACCACATCTAAAACAAACACATTTTTTTCCCCAGATAATGATGTAATTAAAGAAGTGTAAACCTCAGAAAACCCCAGTTTCATGTCGCTTCACATGCCCATCCACAGGTCTACCTGAAGTGTTCACCTTGCATAAGAGCATGCTGCCAATTTTAGTGAGGATGGGAATCTGTGGCTTCCAAAATTCAAGCATTAAGACCTTAAAAATAACATAATATTCACATATCATTGCTTAAAAAAACAAAACAAAACAAAAAACAGAAGTCACCAGGAGGAGGCCATCTGTGAACTCATTCTGCATTCTGAAAACTTTGAAATAATTTTGTTCAAGAGATGAAGGAGAACTGGAGTCAAATAAATATTCTTAATAGTTGTTGGAATATTTCAGATATTTTTTTATTGAAAAACGTTGTTGCATCAAAGCCAAACTATTAGTAGCAATGCATATGCTTTTGGAAAAAAAATATCTGGCCTCTTCCAGAGAAATAATAAAAAAGAGCTATCCAAGTCAGACCTTAGCCTGTTGATACAAAAAAAAAATAGATGTTTTGGCAGAGTCTTTATCCTTTAAAATAGAGTAGTTTCATTTTTCTTTCAAACTGCAGAAGTTGTTAGAAAACAGGATTGTCCTCCTGAGAGATGAACAAAAAATTTCTTTTAAATTCAAGCTAAAGGTGTTGGACTTGGAGAACAATTTCAAAATTTGATAGAAAACATAAAAATATTTTTTAAAAAAAAAAGAAAACCAGTTTTGAACCTCTCTAAAAGTTATGAATTGTTGACAGAGAAATGTTCCACTTACATCTCATGAAATCAAACTTGTTTCTAAATAAGATCAAGCCCATTAAGTCTCTCAATCTATCTTCCAGAAATATTATGCAACCAGAAATAATAAATCAACTATTTCCCCAAACAATAAGGCTTTCAAAGTCCACCCAGACAAGAATTAAGTTCACATGAGTCCCTAAAACAAACAAATGATGTAGATTTGAAAGAGACCTTCTATTATCTGAAGCCTACGAGGCTGTTTATAACAACAGGGATTTTGTTGCATGAGGTCTTGCTCTAACTTCCCATACTCAACAAGCAGCTTTGAAGGTCCCATGTGGCACACAAATCCCAAATATCTTAAAGCTGTCCAATGCTGGGCCAGATCCTCTATCTCATTTATTAGGTGATGAACACAGCAGAGTAAGATGCACTCCAGGGACTTCACTTGGATGAAGAGTGAGGGGAACTGCTAAAATAACTTGTTGTTCAATGGCCACATATCTTTGCCTACAGATACATCTGTGTTTCTGCTCATTATGAATGAACCAAATTATAACCTCTGGCATTATTTGCAGACCAGCATTCCCAACATCCAAACTGTACCTTTTAAGAAAATCAATCCCCATGTTATCATTTAATATACTTAACACTTTTCCAGACCAGGAAAAGTGTATATTTTCAAACATGTACTTTCATGCATAAAACATACACATGGAAACACCTGAAAGGAAAATAAATTATTAGCTGAGGAAGCCAGCAATTTGTCTAGGAGTGCTGTGAAGGAGAAACTCCATCTTCAATGCTCCTGGAGGATAAAAACACAGTAAAGGCAAAGCTGTTGCAGAGCTCCCTTACCTGGTGTCAACTGAGCATCCAACTTGGCCACAGAAAATGTCCTTGTATTAAACATCTAGGACCAGAAGCACATCAATCTTCATCTTCTGAGCTGATAGCCACATTCCTAATCCAGGCACATTGAGACTGAGCTCTCCCAGCATGGGGGAGTACTTGGGTTTCCTGGAACTGGCTTTTAATGGGGAATAGATTGGCCAGATGAGATTCTGGTTTTCATCTCTTATGTTAATATAGGTCTCCACCTCAGAAAGACTTTGCCTTTGGCTTTGAGCTGCTTTTATCACCTGTTGTGGCTGGATTTTAAGCCATGCTCTTGCCTGTGGTGTATTTTTCAGGCACAGGAAAGGAGCTCCTTACTTCTCATACCCCCATGCAGTTGTCATGGAGTGGATGCAAGTTGCTTTCACTCCCAAGAGCCTTGGTGGCTATTTCTTGGCTGCTGTGTCAACAGCCATCCCATGGTGGATGGGCACATTGGTGATGAGAATCCATCTCTGAGCTACTGCACCAGAGAAAGCTGAAGACCTAGTCTCCATCTATAACTGGACAGCATAAAATCCAGAATTTCTTCATATATTTTTTTCTTGATAGCCCTGTGGTTGTTTCTTCATGTTTGGATTTATAAATTTATAAAATCCTTTTATAAAGAAAAGCTGCTGTTGTTTCTTCTCTTTTCGAAGTCGAAGCTATAAGAAAAAAATAAAATAAAGGCTGTTCAAGCAACAAAGAGCATTGCAGGAATTCTTCAAAATAGGTGCTTATGTCATCCTGCTCTGTAAAATTAGTGAAGGGGTATTTTGAACCCACTGACTGACAAATCCTTTCATACAAGCCTTCCACCAGCTGAAACAGGGAGTTCCCTTTACATTATACTTTTTTTTTTTTAAGACTTTTGCCAGGTGCTGTCAGCAGCAAGAAACTCGACGTCCTTTTAAAGTGCAATAAGCCTCTTTGCCCATCATTTCTAGGTTCACTAAATATCTGTCCTTAGATTTTCTTTTCCTAAATACCTGTACCATTAATAGCTTAATAAGTTATATTCCCTGCTTGCAACGTAGAAAAAAAACCCTCTGTAGCCTTGCTGGCAGACAGGAGCTTGTCCTCCCTATGCTCTGGCCAAAAGCTGTGTCACCAGGTTAGCCTGGACCCGAGCCCAAAATAATAGGAGCAGCTTCTAGGTGGGTTTGTGAACAAGAGCATTTTGCTGCACTCACTGGGTCTAGGGCACTGCTGGGTCTGCATCAAACTGCAGGTAGGGCATGTTTCTCCTGTCTGGGAGGGGAATGGCAAAGATTTTACTTGAAGTAAAAAGGGAACTCAGTGTCAGCTGCAGCAAAACAGCCCGAGAAACTTATCTCCAGACTATTAACCAAATCCTGCAGCTCTGTATAGGCTTCTGATGTTCCCATTATAGAAAAGGATATTGAAAAACTGGAGAAGGTGCGGAAGAGAGCTGTAAAAATGATTCAGGGACTGGAAAAAACACCCTACACTCAAACACTTCAAGAATTCAATCTGTTTAAGTTATCAAGAAGACTGAGAAGCTGCCTGATTACACTGGGTAATACCTTTGCTAGGAGGACACAGTAGGTTGCTCAGGCTCCACTTAGAGCAAAGAAAGACACGACCAGAACCAGCTGCTGGATGCTTGAAAATCAGACAAATGCAAAGTATTTTTTTTTTCCTGATTATTCTTCTTCCTGAATAAGGTGGGGGACATTCCAGCTTTTAACATCTTTAAATTAGGATTGAATGCTCTCCTGAAAATCGTACCACATATTGGGGTCAGGAGAGAAGTAACTTAATAAATGACAAAATCTGCTACCCCTACACATCCAATAGGGTTCACTGGGCTACTCCCAGTCACTAGTGAAGGCCAAAGTCTTCCTGTGGGCTCTGACAGACATAATCTTTATGCCTAGGGAATGCTGAGACTAACCCAGGCACACAGATTTTACCTGTATTTTGAGGCTATTTAGGGAAAAGATATCTGACACATAAATATTTTGAGACCATAATATTTACTGAAAAATAGTGGAAATATGAAGGGCATTGTGGACACCTAGAATATCCAAAGACCATTGAACTGACTTTCTGGCTGTAGAATGAATAGCCCTGTGGCTAGCTACAGATTGAATTCTCATCCAAAAGGCAAGTTTCCAACAGAAATCAAAATTCCTGGAGCGAGGGGAGGATGGGGGAGAGGAAGAGGAACACAAATCCTGTGGTCACCATCCCATTGAGAAGGAAATGAGAATGCTACTCACACTTCCAGGGCACCTGTGGGCTATGGGAACACAGATGAACACCTGAGCCAAACAGAACATTCCCAAGCCTTGGGTTTAGGAAAAAAGTGAGAAAGGCAGGGAGACATGATGAACAGGAACACCATGGCAGGAGGAGACTGTGTTCATGGTGGAATACCAAGGAGTTGTGCTGGGTGCACAATTTCCCTCGGGGAGGCACAGCAGAAGCACAGCAAAGCTTTGGGGGTCTTTATTTAAACTCATCTTTCAAATAAAGATCTTTTCCTGTTCCTTTCACTGCAGAAGGATTCCTCCAGAGGAAGGATTCTGTACAGACACGCATGCAGGTGTAGGTCCCATTGTTGCCACATCACCCTTGTGATACTGCAGAAGGAGAAAACCTTTTGCTCTGAGGAATATCTGTGAGGTTCAGGTCTGAGCAGATGAGGATGCTCAATGCACTTTCTTTCTCCCATTCACCAACAGATGGTGGCAGAGAGAGACTCTTTCCTGTCCAAAGCCTTCAGGCCACAGAGGTTGTGTTTCCTTTTAATTACCTCTGTATGAAAGACTACTGTATTCTGCAGCTTTTGTCCTTGCTGAGGCTGCTCACAGCAGTGGCACCGCAGAGCTCTGGGAGAGCACTGTGTGCAGCTAAAGCACGACAGTGCAATTTGGGGTAAAGATTTTCAGTGTACTCATTTTCCACATTGTGCAGGAGTTATGTTCAGTGAAAATTATATAAATGTAGTGTACCAGCTCGTATATCATTTCCACAGAATGTTACAACTGTTCAGTTATGTAATAGTGAGCTAATAAAGTCAACCCAAAACTCACTATATCACTTTCTACGTGAAGTCACCTCATTCATCCTTTTTCCCTTTAATTTAAATCTCATCTCTATTTCTGCTTTTACCTTCCGAAGTATTTCTAGCACAGCATATTCCCAACACCCTTCTTATTTTACTGTGTGATCTAAACAATGCAGAATAACAGGGCCTGAAAATTTAGACTCAAATATCATGAGAACAGGCTCTGTCAAGAGCCTTCCAGTATTTCCTGCTTCTGGTTGGGCTGGAAATACTCAAAGGGTGAAATCTTGGCCCAGCTGAAGTCAATGGGAATTTTGCCATTAACTTCAATGGGGCTAGAATTTCACTCTTGGTATTTACTCCATGTATCCAGTCTCAACTAGATCTGGTGTGGTGTGAAAAGGAAAACTTTTCTTCTTTCTTTTCCTTCCTCTTGTAAGATTTAATGCTTAAAAAAACTCCTTTAATATTCAGGTTAGATGTAAATGTTGAGTAATGCTCAATAAGTTCCCTACTTACCCAAATGATCCATTTCTTCTCTCTAAGCAGTTGCACATCAGAAACTGTGGTACTGCAAATAAAAAAATGACAGAAAGATTAAGAAATGAAAGTTGTCTTCATAAAATATTTTAAAAGATATATTGTAATTTTTTTTTTACAAAGCCTATATTATCGATAGCTGCCTTCATTTCAGGTCCTTGATGCCAAAACCTTTTGAAGCTGGCAGTGCAGTCATTGTTTTCTGTGTAAAACATTTGAATTTTTGCTTTCATACTGAATTCTTCTGTCAGAGGCATTCATCATCAATGAAGGAGCACTTGTCCTGGTTTTAATCCTGTATGCTGTGACCTCTTAAAATGGCATCAAACTTTCCACCTGACTTTGGGGAGATGTGGACTTTACTGTTTCACTTGTGTCTTCCACTGTCTTCCAAGAGGTGCTTTGTAATTCCTTGCTCACCAGAGAGCTATTTGTATGCATTTAATAATAACAGTCCCCCAAAGAAACCTGACCAGTCTTGGCTTTGTCATCTAGTGGTGAAGTTTTCATTGGTGGAGGACATTTCTGGAAATCTTGGTACCTCTTTTTTGTAGCCCCAGAGGACATAGTGAATGTCTGACCAATTAAAATGTGTGCTTGAGCAGAAACATCATCCCTGGTTCTTTCCTAGAAACAAGAAGTTTTCTTCCAGAAAAAAAACCCCAAAACAATAGTAGAAGTGCTCAATTAGTCCACAGCTATTAATTTTGTCTTCACTGACAATTAGCAGGCCTCCTAAAGCTCTGCTCCCTCACTTAAAAAGGAAAAAAAAAACTGCCAAGTGTACTTGGGCTGACACACTCATTCTTCAGCCTGTATTTCCTGCTGCAAATAGTTTCTAGCTCCTTTCCAACAGCCAAATCCAAGGGAAAGAAAAAAAAAAAAAAAAAGGAAAAAAAAAAAGGAAAGAAAAAGGGCTTTGTTCTCCATGAAAAAATCCCCAGTTGCGGTGAGGAGCCCCGTGCACTAAGCCAGGCCGTGAGGAAGGAGGGAAATTCAGTGCTCCATGTCCTGCCAGGCAGGCTCCCAGCCCTGCCACCTCAACTCCGACCACCCATCTCCTCCACCCTGAGAAAACCTGCCCCTTCTCCAGGCCACGCAGAAGGCAAATCTTACTCTCTTCAAGGCAAAGCAAAAGATAAAGGGAGAGAAACAAGGGAGTGACAGGCAGGGCAGATCTGAAGCACAGCTTTGGTGTCCCTCGTGTCCTACCAACTGAGCTTCTCAGGGCCAACACATCATGTGCTCAGACCCTCTGAGGTTTGACTCTTCCAAGGTAGCTCTGAAATGTAGTTGCAGTGGCTTTTCTAGCCACAGGAGGATAAAATGGCTTTCATCAATGTCTTCTGACCCTACTTACCCATATTACCAGAAGAAGACTGCTGGAGACAACAAGACCAGTGCCAAGCCCCTGTACAACCTGTTACCATCTCACTCTTTCTCAGTTTCTTAGTCAATTCATCTCTCAGAGTAAAGTGGCAATGCCACCCTCAGTGCAACATCTTTCTTGGTAGTCTCCCAGTCACTTAGTGGTTGCTTTGATGGTTTCAGCTGCAAATATTTTCTCTCATTTGCTCTTTTCAGCTTGTTATGTTAAAGCCAACAGTCCTTGTCACCTGACCCTCCCCACTGTCTTCCTCAGGGTCTGTTCACTGACCCCATCTGGTGTCTGGCAGTATCAGCTTAGGTCTCCAGGGTCTGCCGACTGGTATAAATTAAGGAAAAGATTCCAACCCCATCTCCCTGCAGTAGTTCAGCTCTTAAGCTCCTGATTCCCTCCACACCCAGTTTCCACTGAATTATCCCCTTGTACTGATGGGCACATGGAGCCCCACCACTGTTGATGTGCTTGCACATCATGATGGACATTCAGCTTTGAAGAAGGATTTCCCCTTCCAGACCAGACTTATTGGATCTTGGGGGTTTTCCACCTACCCCTGTGACTTGGGGCATGATTTTTACCTATCAGGACTGCCTGAGCTTGTTGAACCACCAACACAAGGGACTCCTATCCAGGAGGAACCAGGCCCTGGATTTCTTCTGTTGCTGACACCAAGATCAGCTTTTTAAGGTTGAAATGTTTACCTTAACTCACAGTTTTGGGCATGTTATAAGGTATTATGAATCCTAGCAGCCTGTGTATTTAGGAGGACAGGGTATATGATCCATATAGTCCCTTCTGTCTTTAAGGTCTAGAAAGCTAATATAGCACCTTCCAAAAAGGCTCAGGTCTGCCTGCCAGCACCACATTGGCATGGCTACCTCCTTGAAACACAATAGCTGTGTCAGCTTAGTGTCTGTAATGCATCCCCTGCTGTACTGCCTAGCTTTGCACACTCCTATGTGCCATTAATGAATCATCACATGGGAAGTGTTTTCATTATTCCTTGCTTTTCCAGCCCTGGCATTCCTTGGCGAACAAGCAGCCCAGGCCACAGCAGCTGTCTGTCTCCCTCTCCTCCCCTTTAGATTAAAAAGGTTTCTTGCTGTTGTTGTTTTGAAGTGCCCATTGAAGTGACAGGACAGAGAAGGATGGCTAAATCCAAGTCCCAATATCTTTATTTCGAGACTACACTAATAGCCTCTAAGAATTTTCTCTGCTGTACTTCAGATAAGAGCGGTGAGCTTATAAATTCATTAGCGAGTAATGGAGCAACCTCACTTTATCTATGTCTTTTCACAGGACTAGGGTTTCATTCTGTGCCAGGAGTCATACATCACACTCAACATGTATGTCTCCAGAGCCAACCGAGAGAAAGTGCAGAAAAACTACTGTTAACAAGGGAGTAATTACGTTCAGCATAAATTAATTATTGGTCACTCAGGACTGGTGGGAAAGGGCCACACAGACTGTATCCGACTGAGTTCCCACCTCTGAAGGGAGAAATATTTAAATATGAATCATAAGACAATACAAGGTGGGCCTTTTCTGGTCTACTGATCTTTAACTGCACGTATTTGCTAATATGACATGTGGCTTATTTGCTTTAACACTATAGGTACATTGTATTTTTTTAGGGCAAACATGAATGATAGTCATTTGGGATAAGGGTCATTTCATAGCAGCCAGCATCAGACCTGACTGAGAGAAGCCAGGAGGGACTTTAAAATGTAACTCAGCCAAAAGAACAGGACACGGATCAGCAAGCAAGTGATGGAAGGTGTTCATGAGGAATTTAGATTACCACACACTGCAAATAAACCCTGCAAAGCTGGAGCAGCCAGAGGCCAGGGAAACCCAGCCGGCAGGCAGAGAGGAGCCCTCCCACAGGGTAAAAAAAAAGATGCTCGATGCACCCCCATCTCTTTGCCAAAACTGTTAGTACCAGCTCAGGAAAGTCTGGTTGTGCTTGAACCCTGAAATGTCTCATTTGGAAAGGTGTAGGAGTGCATAAAATGATGTTAGGTTGGACTCCAATAACCAACCAAGAAATTAAAACTGCTGGTTACATGTATAACATAAAACTGTTTCATGTCCTGACAAAAATCAGGAAATTCAAAGTTAAAGCGAATCCTCATAAATGGAAATTCTTGCTATCAGGGGAAATAAAAAACATATCAAGATGCAAGTGACAGATGTACTGTCAACTGGGAACCTCAGCTTGGAATTTCCTGGCTTTTTTTGTTTTCATGCAGTTCACTGCTCCTAAAACAATGTATAGTTAGACGAGCATTCATTCCTTCTCTTCTTTCTCTTCTTCACAGATATTCATATATATAAATATACAGTTGCATACACATAACATGTAAATTAAACCTTTTTTAATTATTTTTTTTAATTAAAGTTTTTCAAACTGTTCATTAGAGAACTGGGTGTTTTCATGTTTGTGAAACCCTAGGTTTACTGAATCATAATGAGAGCAACTCTGAGACCCACCAGCTATGTTTCCCCTTAAAAAAAAAGAAGCCAACATCTGTCTTACACCAGCCTAATATTTGGAAATTCACCTGTAACATGAACAATACAGTTTCCAGGCTCATCTCCATCCAATTCATGTTGGAGTGTCTCAAATAACAAGTTATTTGGGGATATATTGTCTTGATTTGCCCAGAATTTTCACATCACACCTCAGAAACCTTTAATTTTCATTAAAATACTGGGGCAAATGAACTGGCATTTTGTAATGAAGGAGTGTTTTGTTGAAAAATTCCCAACCAGTGCTAATTGCCCACACCAGAAAGGACAACAGTAAGCTTCATGCAAGCTGTGGAGCTGGTCCATGTGCCCCTGCCAGTTACACTTGAGACAGAATTTCAAAAAGTGATGCTTGTCATGACCTTTGAGTCTTGTTTCTGTTTCAAAATATACCCAGAAAAAAAAAATAAATCAATTTTCTGCAGTGACTGCATATTCTGCACTGTCAACCTTTTACTCCCTGCACTTCTGACTCTGTTTCCAAAACCCTCCATCACCAATGAAAAAATCCCAGTTGGAAGCAAACCCCAGCAGCAAATAAATCCTGCCAAGCCCCCGTGGGCAAGTGCTGGACAACCACTGCACCCCTCACCTCCCCTGGGACCAGCAGGCTGTGCCAGCAGCCCTGCACCTCACATGTGCTTGGAGACACTCCTGCATGTGGCAGCAGATTGAAATCAGATGGTGGGAGCTGCTGTGGGGCACAGCCCTCTTTCTTGCTCCTTGCCTGGCCACTGTCACCTCTGGGTGTAGTGCTGGGCTGTGCATCTGCCCACCCTGCCCCCAGCCCAGCCAGGAGATGGGGGACTGAGCCCTGAGGTCAAGGCTTAAGTTGTGGGTTTCTGCCTCAAAGGCACCAGTATCTGCCAAGATGGGGGGATGATGAAAGGCAGTGGACTGTTAAAACAGTAACTGTTTCAACAATCTGATTTTAATCCATGGCTTGCACGTCTCCCAGATTTTTCAATGCCTGATTCCTTTTTTTACTTATTCCTTTGATAGGATCCATCATTATTTCCAGCAGAAAACCAGCACAGAGACTGACACCCAGATCCTTCAGGAAAGTGAGCCTGGCAGCTCCCATCTAAGCCATCTCTGCTTAAGAAGAAACACTACAGCATCATAAAACTATTATGCAATATTAACCACAGCAGGGTCACTGGCACCTAAGTCTTTTGCCTCCCAAAAGAAGTCTTTTTCTTGTGTGAAAGGATGCTTTAGGATGAAGTTTGATTTCAAACAAGTTTGCAAAGAGCATCATACAGCTCAAAGAAAGCGAGCCCAAGAGCTTTCCCCAATGACTGGCACTAGGGAAGATTATTCTGGAAGAAAGACATTCTCACAACCTCATGGCTTCAATTTCTCAAGCCAAAAAAGCAGAGAGAGATCCCATAGTTATTAAAGCCAATAAATCAAGGCTTGAGAGATCCTGCGCGTGGAATTGGACAGCGTTTGCATTTTTCTGCCCTCAGAGCTTTAAGGAAGGGTTGTTGGTTGGTTTTTTTCTCCTTTACCTCATCCACCTTGGGTATCTTAAAAGCAGGAAAGGCACCCCTGGGACCCAGAGACTTCTATTAGATGTAATTACCATACCTTACTTTTAAAGGTTTAAAAGTGCATCTTTATGGGCTTATGCAGTCCTGGTAACAGTAACAGTGGTTTATGTGTTTGATTGACATAGAACATGCCTTGACATTAAACATTTCCTCCACATTCAGGAACACTGGACCCCGTTGATGGTCTCTGCCTTGCTTTGGCACCTCCAGCCAACCAGTGCCCCACAGCCCTCCCATGACCCCAGTGCTGGTGGAGATGCTGTGATAGACACCTCTAAAAGCACTCCCTGCCTCTCACTCCCAACACAGTGGAAATCAGCTGTTCCCACAGCTCAGTAAAGGATGTGAGCATCCAAAAAAAAATAAAAAAATAAAAAAATCCACAGAGGTTTACAGGCCACCTTTAGAAGTGATGCTGAAATTCTGTTAAAGCAAATGGGATCTTTCCACAACTTCTCTGCTGACTTCTGTCCCCACGAGCTGCAATTTAATCACAGCAAATGTCAGGATCTATTGTTTTTAGCAGACCCTAAGTCCACTTACTCTTCTAAAAGAAAAAAGGAGTGATTTGCTCATGTGGGCCATCAAAGATAAGAAAACAGGAGATAATATTTCATTGGGAAATTTGTGACTATTTAAGAAAAATCTGTCTATATCTGTAACAAAGCAAAACCATCTTTTTTATTATACTGAGCACAGGTTTTGATTAGCCCTGTATGGTTGTTATTGTCTTTTCTTAGATGAAAGCAAACTTATGGAATATAGAAGGCTAATGCTTAATTTATATTGAGGGTATGCCTACCAGAAATACAAAACTAGAGAGTTTTCCTTATCCAGTCAGGTCACAAAGAAAAGGAAACCACACATCTAGCTGAAAGGTCCAATTTCAATTTTTTATCATCAGAATTTCATAACAAAAAGATGATGGGGGGAGGTTATGGGGGGGAGAATGAAGTGCAGATCAAAATTTACCAGTGGATATTTTAAACAAACTGCAAATAATAGACCAGATTAGGGAAACAAACCAAAACAAAGCAAAAAAAACCAAACAAAAACAGAACCACTCTGTCTGCAGATAATTCATAAGTGAAAAAAGTTCATTACAAATGACTTGCCCTGCTGCTAATTTTTAGTAGCATGTGTGTACAGTACATCATAAAACTTCTACCCTTGATATATTTTAAGAGAATGCCATTAGTGACTGGAACTTCAGTTGGCAGCTGGAATATTGCCAGATAAAAGACTCCGAGTCTGTATCAGACGGGGGATTTTAAAAATTTCAGGCGGTGGGGAGGATTTACAACTCCTTTTCACAGAACAAAAGGAGTTTCACCAAAAAAAAGCACCCCAAAAGTTAAAAAAAAAATAAGTCTCATCAAGGCTAGTGTGTAGATTGGAAAAAAATATTTTTAAAATAATAAATATTAAGCCTTAACTCAGGAGTGCACAAAAGTACAAGATTATCTTTGATTTCAGTATACTTCAGGTAATATCAGCTCAATGGATCCCTTGGAAACAGTTACCAGGAAAGACAGACCAGTGCAGGCAATTTTGCTCTGATTCTCTTGTCAGAGCAGCAAACAGCCCAGCTCTGGCTTACTGCAGGAAAACACCTAAAGCTCTTCCACCCCAAAGGAAACCTGAATGTCCCCGAGAGGCCAGAGGCTGCAGGAGGAGTGGTGCAACTATTCAAATTTAGCTCCAAGGAGCTGATTCTACAAACACTTTAGCACATGTACAGCTTTCCTTTACAAGAAACCTCAAAGAGCTGGGAAGTGTTGCTTCTTGCAAGTCAAGTCAGTCATATGGCAAAGTGTTTATGGGATTTGGATCTAAATTTTGAAATCATTTCAGGACCCTTATAAACAGTTTCTAGATAATTGTAAATCCCTCTTATTTTTCCAGCAGGAAAAAAAAATGTACATAATGACGTTGCACTGCAGTTGATCCACTGCCTGTGTTATCTATCCAGGCAAAAAAAAAAAGGAGGAAAACAAAGAAGGAGCTGAAATAATTGTGAAATATTGCTTATAAATTTACCTAGGCTGTTTTGATAACTATTAATGAAAAGAACAAGGTGACTATCCTTGAAGTTGTCAGCATCATTAATTTGGGAACTTTTAATCAAGAATTAACTGTCATTGAGGAGGATGCATCCTAGAAAACATATAAACCACATGGACTTAGAGATTATATTGCTTTTATGTAGCTTTGTATTGTCAGCTAAACATTAGTGCTATCCTGAAGTGAACTACCCACATTATAAGGCTCAAAATCATGTCCATGGGTCAAAGAGACCCTTACCTAGATGAGGACCCCTCCTCTGAGAGTCTACCTTCATCTCCAGAAGACACTAAGAAAAAATCAAACTGGATCAGGCATTTCTAAGACAAGCAAGGAATGGAAAGCTTGGCTCATTTTGTTGGGAAGATCTTGGACTTTTTGGGCAAGTGAAGAAATGGGAAGATGGAGCTGCTGTCTGTTAACCAGCAAAGGGAAAGGTTGTGGATGTCATCACAGAGAGAGGAGAAAGGCAGCCACACACTGGCTTCTTTTCTTGGCAGTAATTGCAAAGGGCCTAATAAGGTCCTACTTACATTTATCCTGTATAAAGCAGCTCTCCCTGGATAATTGTAAAGGTGAAAACAAACTATTAGATTTTCTCCATTTTGTATTTAAATTCGCAAGCATTTTGGTGCTTTTTGGTGTTTCGGATTCTCAGCAACAGTCAGGAAAGGCAGGTGAGCTTTCAGGTGGCTTAGCCCAGGAGGTGTACTTCATTCTGCTTGCTTTAGGACACAGCAACCTTTTAAAGCTCTCCCGAGACAATTTACTTCTGCCTTGACTTTATATGCATGTCGTTTCATCATCTGAGGCCTCATTTCATGCATACGTTTATAATATGGGTTTCATTTCAATAAGCTGGGAAAGCAATAAATATAAAGCTGACTAACAGTTGTTTTATGTGGCTGCCAACCTGCCAAGTAGCATTCTTAATTATTGCCAGGAAACTAAGTGTTTTGCAGCCATGTGTTTTACATTTGAGTGTAGTATGTCTTGTCAGCCCTCTCTGCTGGACTGACGAATAGGCCAGCAACGTTTGTATGCAGAGAGGCCTGCTATGGTGGGTGGTTTCTTTGTCATCAACAAAAGCATGATGGACAGGAATATCTCAGACCTTCCCCTCTCCAAAAACACACTGTCATAGAAAATCTGGAGGGGAGGAATTAAACCTGATCCCCGAATCATAGGATTTTTTTCTACTTACAGCTTTGCAGCAAAGAAAAAGCATAGGATATTAGAAATTATTTCTTTTAGAATAAGATTTTGTTCCTTCTGTGCAGGACAGAGATGCTACTAAGAGAAGACTCTACTTGACTTTTCCCCAGACAAAATTAATTACTATTGCACCAAAGTAATCAATGGTTGCATGGCTCGTTTTCTGCACGCTGTGCTTAGACTTCGAGATGCTGTCCCACACTTTGGAAATCAGCCAGCAAAAGGAGGACAGAAAATGAATCCTAAAAAAGGAAACACTGACCCAAAAATATAAGTTGCATGTATTCTGCTCTCAAGAATTCTTTGAAGTCTGAAGAGAAACTTGACTAAGTTAAGAGTGCCTTCAGGCCCTTAATTTGCACAACTAACACTCATTTTGCTGATCATGGTTATTGACCCTAGAAGGATTATAAAGGTTGTATTTATTTGCTGATAATGTAAGTCTTGAGCAATTTTTTTTAAAGGGATAAGCATAAACACATTGTTAAAAAGCAAACTTTTTGTGTTCAGCTCATTTTTTTCTTTAATAAATTGCATGCTTGAGACAAATGCCAATTACAGAAAGGCTCATCTCATGAGCAGCTCAGGCAATGCTGCAGGATATTCTTCCCTCAGCACATACGCACCTAATTTTACAATAGTTCCCATTTTTCTCTATTGTTGAGGAAAAGTTAATAGGATTTACTGATGATTAATATTTTTTTTTTTGTCCCTTCAAGTGATTTTGTTGTTTTCTTAAGGAGGGATTAACTAGTGAATCATTATTCCCACTTTGGCATGTGAAAATCTGGAGTGTGCTTTTATCCATCTCCCAAGAGTCCTCACTGGCATCATAGCAGAGGATGTGGAAGAAGTGTTTTTCAAACAAACAGATGTAGCAGCTTCAGAAGGATCTGTACTNAAGGAGCTGAAATAATTGTGAAATATTGCTTATAAATTTACCTAGGCTGTTTTGATAACTATTAATGAAAAGAACAAGGTGACTATCCTTGAAGTTGTCAGCATCATTAATTTGGGAACTTTTAATCAAGAATTAACTGTCATTGAGGAGGATGCATCCTAGAAAACATATAAACCACATGGACTTAGAGATTATATTGCTTTTATGTAGCTTTGTATTGTCAGCTAAACATTAGTGCTATCCTGAAGTGAACTACCCACATTATAAGGCTCAAAATCATGTCCATGGGTCAAAGAGACCCTTACCTAGATGAGGACCCCTCCTCTGAGAGTCTACCTTCATCTCCAGAAGACACTAAGAAAAAATCAAACTGGATCAGGCATTTCTAAGACAAGCAAGGAATGGAAAGCTTGGCTCATTTTGTTGGGAAGATCTTGGACTTTTTGGGCAAGTGAAGAAATGGGAAGATGGAGCTGCTGTCTGTTAACCAGCAAAGGGAAAGGTTGTGGATGTCATCACAGAGAGAGGAGAAAGGCAGCCACACACTGGCTTCTTTTCTTGGCAGTAATTGCAAAGGGCCTAATAAGGTCCTACTTACATTTATCCTGTATAAAGCAGCTCTCCCTGGATAATTGTAAAGGTGAAAACAAACTATTAGATTTTCTCCATTTTGTATTTAAATTCGCAAGCATTTTGGTGCTTTTTGGTGTTTCGGATTCTCAGCAACAGTCAGGAAAGGCAGGTGAGCTTTCAGGTGGCTTAGCCCGGGAGGTGTACTTCATTCTGCTTGCTTTAGGACACAGCAACCTTTTAAAGCTCTCCCGAGACAATTTACTTCTGCCTTGACTTTATATGCATGTCGTTTCATCATCTGAGGCCTCATTTCATGCATACGTTTATAATATGGGTTTCATTTCAATAAGCTGGGAAAGCAATAAATATAAAGCTGACTAACAGTTGTTTTATGTGGCTGCCAACCTGCCAAGTAGCATTCTTAATTATTGCCAGGAAACTAAGTGTTTTGCAGCCATGTGTTTTACATTTGAGTGTAGTATGTCTTGTCAGCCCTCTCTGCTGGACTGACGAATAGGCCAGCAACGTTTGTATGCAGAGAGGCCTGCTATGGTGGGTGGTTTCTTTGTCATCAACAAAAGCATGATGGACAGGAATATCTCAGACCTTCCCCTCTCCAAAAACACACTGTCATAGAAAATCTGGAGGGGAGGAATTAAACCTGATCCCCGAATCATAGGATTTTTTTCTACTTACAGCTTTGCAGCAAAGAAAAAGCATAGGATATTAGAAATTATTTCTTTTAGAATAAGATTTTGTTCCTTCTGTGCAGGACAGAGATGCTACTAAGAGAAGACTCTACTTGACTTTTCCCCAGACAAAATTAATTACTATTGCACCAAAGTAATCAATGGTTGCATGGCTCGTTTTCTGCACGCTGTGCTTAGACTTCGAGATGCTGTCCCACACTTTGGAAATCAGCCAGCAAAAGGAGGACAGAAAATGAATCCTAAAAAAGGAAACACTGACCCAAAAATATAAGTTGCATGTATTCTGCTCTCAAGAATTCTTTGAAGTCTGAAGAGAAACTTGACTAAGTTAAGAGTGCCTTCAGGCCCTTAATTTGCACAACTAACACTCATTTTGCTGATCATGGTTATTGACCCTAGAAGGATTATAAAGGTTGTATTTATTTGCTGATAATGTAAGTCTTGAGCAATTTTTTTTAAAGGGATAAGCATAAACACATTGTTAAAAAGCAAACTTTTTGTGTTCAGCTCATTTTTTTCTTTAATAAATTGCATGCTTGAGACAAATGCCAATTACAGAAAGGCTCATCTCATGAGCAGCTCAGGCAATGCTGCAGGATATTCTTCCCTCAGCACATACGCACCTAATTTTACAATAGTTCCCATTTTTCTCTATTGTTGAGGAAAAGTTAATAGGATTTACTGATGATTAATATTTTTTTTTTTGTCCCTTCAAGTGATTTTGTTGTTTTCTTAAGGAGGGATTAACTAGTGAATCATTATTCCCACTTTGGCATGTGAAAATCTGGAGTGTGCTTTTATCCATCTCCCAAGAGTCCTCACTGGCATCATAGCAGAGGATGTGGAAGAAGTGTTTTTCAAACAAACAGATGTAGCAGCTTCAGAAGGATCTGTACTGGTGCATTTTGCTGAGGGATTCCTACTAACCATTTCTTGATTAACCAGACAGGCCCTCTGTGCTGATCCCTCCTTAACCTTTTAAAACTGGCACCTGGATTTCTGACTATTTCACCTCCACTACAAGGAATTTCTGTCTGTGACATCTACAGATCTGGCCACTGTAAGTGACCTGCTGCCAGGGTATGAGGTTGCTTCACTCACTAAGTCAAAGGAGCAAACTAAAAGCAGGTAAAATCTGACATTGAACAAGAGGATGCTGATCATGCTTTGAAGGCATGACCTAATGCTGAGGAAGGAAACTGCAGAGAGTCAGCTCTTTGTAACCAAAACCATTTCAATGTGCCAAGTCACTGAACACACTGCTAGAGCAGGGCTTTGTCCCCTCATATTTAAGGAGAATCATTCAATGAGCTCAAGGCATCTGAAGAAGAAAGGCAGAAGGCAGACCCTGTGCTGCTGTCTGCTGCCTGAAGGCAAACTATTTGCCCCAGTGACCACCATAAAGCACTGACTCTTTACAGGGAGCAGAGGGATCGAATTCTTCCCTGAGCACCAGTTATCTTGGTATCTCAGAGCTAAACCAGATTATAACAAAGCAAACAGAAAAAAAGACACATCCACTTGTATAAAAAAAAAAAAAGCATATCTAAAATTATTCCCATGTGTGAGGTGCTGCTGCATGACACTAAGTGCAGCAGCCAAACCAGTAACATTTAAATCCTCCGGATCCCCATAAAAATGCACAGTACACAAATACACAATAAATGAAATGAGTGAATTAGAAGCAGAGATAAGTGAAGACTGTGCTGCTCTGCATTCAGTATCATTGCCAAAGTGCTGAGGCTTTTTGCCACTTTCAGATAAAGAAGATTTTTACACATTTTCCCCAGTAAAATTTTTGGCAACTGCTGACTACCTTCTTCTGTCTTGCTACGTCACTAACAGCTCAGGCTCTTCACTCCAGTTGTGTGTCCCCTGGCTAACTTCCCAATGAAATGTAGACATTGACTTGTTTTTAAAGTTTAATTTTTACTACCTCTCCTCATAGAGAAATCCCTCTGGCCTCAGTTATGTGTAGGTTAAATTCACTGTTGGGGAAATCTCTTGATGACATGCTCATTGACCTAGGCTTTACAACCAGAGAGGGCAGAACAGGGTCTGTCAGGAGCCCACCTGAGCACCCTGAGCTCAGCTCCACTGCTCTCTCCCACCAAAGACTGCAGAGTAGGTAGAACAGAATTTAATAAAATGCCTTATTATACTCCAAGTTATTACAGACTGGGTTGTCAAAGGTGTTGTTAAAAAAGGCTATTTGATTTATTTTATTTTAAATTATCTGAGCTTATATTTTTCTCTAAAAAGTGGACAAATATCTGACAGAGACATCCAGATAAGAGATGAGACAACAAGCAGAAGCCACTGAGAACAAGCACAAGCCACTGAGAATACTGATGCTGCAAACCTGTGTTGCCCCTGAGCATCACTGGGCCTTGCTGGGCCAGTTCCTTCAATGGAAAACATCATGAACCATACAGTTAAAGCAAATGTAAATGTACCTCACAAGTGCACCTGTAGGGAAACAGGATACACCTTTAAGGCAGTTCCTTTTTCTCATGGTTCTAAACATTTATTTCACAATCTCTGTGTGATTGAGTTCTGGGTGCAAATTCTCCCAAGTGAAGGTAGAGATTAATTCCAAAACCATGTCACTATCTGTCCCTGGCTTCTCCCTTCCCTTCCCTTGCTTTTCCATGTCCCCTTGCATGTTCACCAGTGACTGGACTGTAACCAAGCCCACACTGCCTTGTAACCTTATCTTTCCTCCCACCCTTTGAAAATAGCAACAGAAGAGGGGAAAGCCTTAAAAAACAACAGAGAAAAAAAGCAGGAGAGGATATTTGAAGGAAGAATCCGCTCCCCTGTGGAGAGGGGGAACTGATGTGCCTGTGATGTGGCTTTCAACATGTCAGTGCCACAAGAGCACCAGCCAGATCTCTGCCGTGCTGCAGTCCTCACGTACTGAAGGCGAGCTTGTTTTTAATAGACAACATATTGGGAATATAGCCCTGATTAAATCTCTCTGTTCTCTTTCCTTTTCCCTTCCCTGTGGCTACCTCGAGATCAGTTTGGCAAATCTTAAGGGTTATAAGATGAAGCATTAGCATAAACAAAAAATACAGCACGTTACCCTCGCGGGCTGCTTTGAAGATAAAGACAAACTTTAAATTCCACAATCCTGAGGGCTCTTGTCGCCTTGAAATCTGATTCAAAGCTCAACACCACTAAAATGTCTTGTTGAGAGTGATGACAGCAGGCAGTGAAGTGTACACTGTATTGTCACCACCTGTGATTGGTGGCAAAGTGCATACTTTGGCTACCACATACTGACTCCCTAGCTGTGGGCTGCCTGTAATAATGCAAACAATAACTGCTGGCTAATTTCAGTCCTGTAAGTGTGGTGATGAAGTATTACATAAACTCAGAAACCATGAGAGTTAAGTGGATGGAGTCCATTTTCACTGTTTTCAAGGGACGTGGGGAACTTTACTGTGTCAAAGCCTGGGGGAAGAGACAAAGGGATGAACATATTCTTCCAAAAATGAAATGTCAGCAATTAAGGAAAAACCAAGAGGCCACGAGGCTTTAAAAACTAATGGCTTCCTCAAGGAGAAGCTGTATATGTGACACTATCTCCAGGACCCTGCCCTTGGGACAATGGTGGGACAGGAGGACCCAGAGATGCTCAAGAACTATTTTGTTGCTGCAGCTCCACTGCTCAGTTGTCAGAGAGAATGGAGATGGGCAGGGACTGACAAGACTCAGCAGCACTGACTGTGAAGACAGGACTGAGTCTACACTGCAGTATGGTCCCCATCATGTCCTGGGAACCAGGTCTGTGGCCTTAGTAGTTACTCTAACCATGGGTGTTATCACTGCCAGAAGCAGACCCTACCTGTGAAAACCTGCTGCTGACTTCAGACAGGGCAGTTAGTTAGAAGAACTGAGCTGAAAAATAAAATAACTGAAAAGAATTATCTCTGTTCTCACTCAAACCAAGACACAGGGCAGCTGGGGTTAGAATCATAGAACAATTTTGGTTGGGAAAAACTTGCAAGATTAACATTGGCAAGCCCACCACTAAACCATGTCCCTAAGCACATCATCTACATATCATTTAAATGCCTCTGGGTTTGGTGACTCCACCACTTCCCTGGGCAGCCCATTCCAATGCTTGACAACCCTTTCTGTGAGGAATGATTTCCTAGTATCTAATCTAAGCATCCTCTGGCACAACTTGAAGCCATTTCCTCCTGTCCTATCACTTGTCATTTCAAAAAAAGAGACCAACACCTACCTCAGTACAATCTCCTTGTGGGTAACTGTGGAGAGGAGTAAGGTCTTCTCTGACTCTCCTTTTCCCCAGGTTTTTCCCAGCTGCTCCTTATAAGACTTCTCTAGACAACACTCAGCAACAGTGAATTGACTGCTTATCTCCTCTACAACAGGTGACATGAATCTATGGGGGTTTTCCACTGATTTCAGAAGAAATAGGATTTTTCCCCTTCATTTACCTCTCTGTAAATGAATACTAATTACACAGAAGCTGGAGTGATCTTTAGCTGATTAATTCCTCAGATGCTTCCTGAAGGAGTAGTCCCAGGAAGACATGACAAGTGTCCTTTGACTCAGTTTTAGTCAATTGGTTAGTGATTACTGACCTCTTGCTGATGAAATAACTTTACCTCCTATAATGAAAGTGGCTTGAAGATCAACCAGCTAAAAACAGTTAACAGCAACCTTGAAGTTAACTGCTTTGGTTTTAAAACTAAATCATTACATTCTACAATAATCAGCTAGACTGAAAATCTTTGTTTTTTAATAAAATTTAACTGTATTCAATGAACTTCTCCAGGATCAATCAGAAAGTCTCTGCCAGAACAAGAAATGTTACAACAGTTTCCCTAGTATTTTATATTCCAAACTATTTTTGCT
>VYZU01059680.1:1508-18457 GCA_013401355.1 Ceyx cyanopectus
CGATCATGCAGCCAATGTCTAATTTCTTGTTGCTCTAACAAAGTAATTTTATGTGTTTAGTGCTAAAGTTTAATTTCAAGTCTAATATTACCTCCTACACAATTTTATGTATCCTTATAAAGTTCCTGCCACAAAAGAGAAAACTAATGTAGAATGTGGCTATAAATTAGGTAGATAAAGGAAATTTTTCTTATTTTTACCAGGCTAGAACAATAAAATGAACACCCATACCCCACTCTTTTTATTTTATTTTACTTGATAGGCTTTAACACACTGTAGCCACCTCTTTTGCCTAATGATTTCATTGCATATACAAAGTCACTGCTAATAGTTTCCTTTTCAGTTCAGCCCACTAGTCCCTGTACAATCATTTTCATCAATCTCAACTATTAACTGCTCATTTTCAGGCTGCAAATACATTGACTTGTGTCTTTCCCTCAGAAGATGTGGATGTGATAAACTCTGTCAATCTCCCTCCTTAATTCAACCCTTTTATGTTTGGATTTACACTGCTTTGAATTCTACCATACTTAGCTTGAGAGAGAGAGACAAGAACAAATACCACCTACGGGGAACTCAGAATTGCATGATCTATTTTTCATGTTGCTTCAAAGGGGTTGTTTTAAAAGAGGATGGTTGTTACTCTCATTGTACTCTGTAGTGATATCTTGCTTTTCAATCGCAGAGAATATCATTATTTTCTTTTTCAAAGACTCTGATATCAGTTTATGCCTAATGCATTGCTGCTAATATTATTTATAGTAACGTCATAACATCCAACAGGTGTTTTACAGGCCACTATGACTAGAAGACAAAGTTTATTATAAATCACTCTTAAAAGCTGAAACATTAACTTCAGGAGAAAGTAATATATTTCTTTATATTAAAGAAATTAACTCCACATCTTGTCTATCATTTCTTTGTGTTGCTTTCAGACAGAGGTTCTATGGAAAGCTTAGTTGCCCAAGACTGCAAGTCACTGTTAAGTATATATGCCCGGAAAATAGTTGAGACCTCCTCAAGTGGTGCAGGTGGTTTATGGACCATTGAATGAACCTGGCTTGCAAGAGGAGGAGACTGAAAAATTGCTATGTCCAGAGAAAGATGTTTCCCTCTCTGCCTGTAGAAATACCCAAGCAGAGTGTCTATATCCTTGCTTAAGCTTCCTTCTTTCATCCCTTGAGAAATCTTCTTGGAGCTATTTTGCCCTCCTTAATTTCCTAATCTTCCATTTTTTATCTTCAATTTAACCTCTTAGCTTTCATCACAGAGTTGCTTTGTTCCGTTAGTGCCATACAGCATAGATGTGTATTTATCCAACTTGGTAACTAACCTCAGCATTCTCTCTTCTTACTTCTGTGACCCACACTTCAAGGCTCAAAGTTCAGGTCTCATCACTAGAAGCAGACATACTGCTACCTTTGCTGCTCCATGGTTTCTGAGGAAGACACTGTTTCATGTTAGGTCTGTTTTGAATTTTCTGGCAGATGGCTGAAAAGATCTGAGTATTGGAACCATATTTCTGCACCGTTGTACTTAGCGGAAGGGATGCCAAGGCAATGTGATGGATAACATCTGTCCTTACTCTCTGGTATCTCCTCGCCTGAAGTAGAACAACCTCCTCCCCTGGGACATGGGGATGGGCTCCAAACACCTTCTAAGGCAGGAAGGGTTCAAACCTGCTAAGCAGACTACAGGCAAAGCTGTGCTGGGCAGTCTGAATCTGTTTCTGTCATACAGAGACATACAAGATAGATATTGCACATCAAAAAAAGCCCGATTTGAACCCAAAGGTAAGCACAAACCCTTGGATATGCTTGAGGCTGAAGTTCTGACAAGACATGCTCAGGTAGCTGGTATCTAGGTCATTGATTAACATACATGTAGACTCTAAGCAGCACAAAGATGAGTTTCAATGAAACCAAATATCCATGGTCTTTACCACAAAATCATAAAATCATGAAATAGTTTGGATTGTAAGTGACCTTTAAAAGTCATCTAGTCCAATCCCCTCTGCAGTGAACAGGGACATTTTCAACTATACCAAGGCTGCTCAGAATCCTGTCCAACCTGACCTGGAATGTTTCCAGGGATGGGGCATCTACCACCTCTCTGGGCAACATGTTCCAGTGTTTCACCACCCTAATTGTAAAATATTTATTCCTTACTTCTAGTCTAAATCTACCCTCTTTTAGTTTAAAACCATTACCCCTTGTCCTGTCATAGGCCCTGCTAAAATATCTGTCCCCATATTTCTTATAGGCCTACTTTAATTTCTGAAAGGTTACAATAAGGTTTCCCTGGAGCCTTCTCTTCTCCAGGATTAACAACTCCAACTCTCTCAGTGCTTCCTTCTATGAGAGATCTCCCAGCCCTGTGATCATTTTCATGGCCTTCCCCCAGACTCACTCCAATAGATCCATGTGTTTCTTACGTTGAGGACTCCAGAGACTGGACGCAGTACTCCACGTAGGGGTCTCACCAGAGTGGACACGAGTGGCAAAATCACCTCCTTTGACCTGCTGGCCACATTTGATGCAGCCCACACTACAGCTGGCCTTCACTTTTCCAGTCACCAAGGACTTCACCTGACTGCCAGGACTTTTTTAATATACTGGAGAAAGGCTTGGCAACTACATCAGCAAGTTTCCTCAGGACTCTGGGTTGCATCCCATCAGGCCCCACAGACTTATGTATGTTCAGGTTCCGTTCCTCAGATGGTCACAAACCTTATCATCTCTTCCTCTGCCCATTTTCTGATATATTACAATTTTTCAGCAGTGAGATATTCCTCGTGTAATTGCATTGGAATACCTCAGGCTCATTTTTTTAGTAACTCCATTTTGTCGGGAGATTAAATTTCATGGATAGTTGCAACTTATAATATTTTCAATGCTCAGAGAATAAAATACTTAGAAATCAATCCAGAATACTGATGACTGCTATAAAATTAGCATATCATGTTTTGAAATGCTACCTTATTCTCAAGTAAAACTTTGCCCTGGCCAAACACATGAAGTCAAACCAAGAGCTCAGATCTTTTGCCTCTCTTTAAAAGATCTACATGACTGAGTGCTGTTAATCAGCATCATATGGTGGTATTATGAATAAACCCTTAAGAGTAAAACAGAAATATACTCTCCTGGCTTCAATATGGCTAAATCTAAATATATCTATAGATATAGAATGTTAATAAATTAAAAGCTGAGTTAAAATACTTTTAAAAAATACTTTTACTTTTGCAAATAGAATCACAAAAAAAAAAAAAATAGGAAGGACCAAGCAAGGTCACCAGGCCCATCTCCCCATGGAAATAATCAGCTGCAGCTGCATCACTCCTCGGGATCTCCCTTGGACAGCAGCACTTGTACAACCTCCCACACAACCTCCTCTGCTTTCAACATCTATTACCAAAAAAAAAAAAGTTTTCAAATGTCTCACTTGAGTGATTCTGCAATTTTCACCCGTTACTACTTCTTTTATGCACTCTGGGCATTGAGAGCAGACTATTACTTTTCTACCTTTCTCCTCCTCCTTTTTCTGCACAATACTACTTTTGTTATTCCAGCTATTGCATGAACACTTTTTTTTTTTCCTCTGTCTGCCTATCTCATTTTTTCCTTTTACCTTTTCTTCCAGTGAAAATAACAGCGACAAAGAAAAACACAAGTAATCTAAAAGTCAAAAGCTTAAAAAGAAAAAGCTGAAAACCTCTGCCAAAAATACATTTCTTTCCTTTGAAAATGTGTAATCCAAATTATTTTCAGACTTTCTAGAGAAAAAAAAAATCAAAAGAATAAAAAAAACAAACCCAAACCACAACAAACCAAAACCCAGCAGTAACTTTCTGCCATTTTAACACACAAGTTGGACATATGCAGTGGCAACTTAAAAAAACCCCAAACAAACCAACATATTATGAACGTGCTACTATTTCTACTCACTGCAAAAATAAAGACAGGGATGGCATGAGAACTCTAGACATGGAACCCTCCGTCATCAAATGGGACATTATTGCATTATGTAGATGACCTCCTCATAGCAACAAAAACAAAAAAAAGTTGTATACAGTGGACTATAAACTTGTTGAACTTTCTGGGTCTAAGTGGATAGTGAGTGTCTCAACAGAAAGCCCAACTGATCCATCAGCAAGTGACTTACCTTGCTTATGAGCTCTCAGGAGGACAACAGGAACTTAGGACTGAGCAAAAAGAAGCAATTTGCTGAACACTGAAGCCTAGAGTTGTGAAAGAGTTTAAAACTTTTCTTAGTATGACAGGTTGATGCAGGTTGTGGATTCACAATATGGGCTGCTGGAGCGACTGTTATATGAACTGGTAAAAACCAGCCAACCAGGAATGATGTTAATTTGGACAGGCAAGGCAGAGAGGACCCTCAAAGAGCTGAAAAAGGAGCTCATGAGGGCACCTGTATTGGGACTACCAGACATTTCTAAACCTTTTTGGCTGTTTTCCCATGAGAAACAGTGCGTTGCACTGGGAGTGCTGGCTCAACAATTGGGATTTCACAGGAGGGTGGTCACATATTTTTCCAAACAATTAGATGAAGTAAGGAAAGGATGCTCAGGATGTTTATGGGCAGTTGCTGCAGTTATCATTAATATCCAGGAAGCACTGTAAGCTCACATTGGGCCAGAAAATAACAGTTCTGGTATCACATAGAGTTTCTGTAGTCTTGGAGCAGAAAGGGAGTCACTGGCTATCTCCCTCACCGTTTCTGAAATATCAAGCCATGCTGGCAGAACAGGATGACATTAGCATCAGAACCACTAACACTGTGAACACAGCTTCTTTCTTCACTGGTGCTGCCTCTGAGCCTTTAGAGTGTGACTGTCTGGAAGTGATGGAGACCATCTACTCCGGGGTGCCCAGCCTGAAGGAAGAGCCACTGGAGGTCGCCAAAGAATCCTGGAATACTGAGGGAAGTAATTGTGTGAAACAGGGAAACCGTAAGGCCAGATATGATGTAACTACTGTTGATAAGGTCATCAAAGCAAAACCGTTACCTGCAGGAACCTCCGCACAGAAGGCAGAGATAATAGCCTTGATAAGAGCTAATAAGAGCATTAGAGTTGGCTAAAGGAAAAAGAATTAATACATGGACTGATTCAAAATATGCTTTTGGAGTGGTACAAGCCCATAGTGCCATTTGGAAGGAGTAAGGATTATTGAATTCACAAGGAAAGGATATTAAATATGCAGAGGAGATCCTACATCTATATGAGGCAGTGAACTTACCAGAGAGTGGCCATCATACATTTTAGGGGGCATCAGAAAGGTAATATTGATCAGGAAATTGGGAACAGATTGTAAGACTATGAGGCAAAACAGGCCGTGGAGAGGACAGAAATCGAGGTAATGGCTTTGATTCCAGATGGTAAATTTTAAACTCTAAATTCAGGATCTGAATGTATAAAGTATTCTAGAGAAGACAAGGATTTAATCAATGATCTAAAGAGTAAAGAGCAAACAGATGGATTGGCACATGTACTGGATGGACGTGTCATAATAAATGTCAATATAATATGCCTCCAGCATCCTATAGAAGCTAGTTTGAGAAGAGCATGGTAAGACACACTGGGGTGCTAGTGCTCTATATAAACACTTCAACCAAAGGATAATAGGTCACAACTTGTATACTATTGTAAAACAAACTACTCAACAATGTGAAATATGCCTGAAAAACAACCCTAACATGACACATAGAGTCCAAATAGGAACCACTGGTAGAGGGAATATTTGAGGACAACAATGGCAAATAGACTTTCTGGAACTTCCCAGAAAAGGGGGTATCGATACCTTTTGGTATCAACCAACACTTTTTCGGGGTGGCCAGAAACCTTTACTTGCAGAATAAACAAAGCAAGGGAGGTAACAAAGGTATTAAATGAAATAACACTAAGAGCACTTATTGTCTGTATCCCAGCTGGAGATACCTCTTCTGATTAAGCGGATTAATGTAAAGGAGGTCTTACCAAGGTCCTACAATATAGAGTTTGTATTTCTCTGCTGAAGCAGTCTCTCTAGTACTTTCTGGGATTGCTTCTGATATTTTCTGGGTCACATTACATTAATGGCCACAGGGTAACAAATACAACAAAACTTCTAGTCAAGGTTTTTTCAGCTGATGATCTCTTAGCTTGTATTAATTAGCTATTATTATTATTATGTAGTAATTATTAGTTCCTGAGTGCAGGAACAGAATTTCATCCCATTTCTATTACTATAGACTTCAAGGTCATCTGACTCTCTTTGTATGATAACCAAATCTCTTTATTGATACAACTTTCACACTTGAGACTGTCAGCAAATTTCATTAGCACAGTTCTACCAAGGTCAGAAATGAAAATACTAAATAAGATTAGCCCCCAGATCAGTTTTGGAGGGACTCTATTAATAACTCCACCATAGCCTAACACTTTCCAGTAACACTTGATCTTGTCTTTCCTCTGGCCAATGCCTCACCAATAATGCAATTCCTATACTAATCCCACTTTCTCCAGATAAAGCACCACTTTCCTCAGTGATATTGTATTAGTGATTTAATATAATTCAGGGAGCTGGTATTTCCTGTGCCCACAGACCCTGTTGTCTTACCAAATAGCCAGCTGATCCCTTTGAAAGGAAGGGCCAAGAAATTTTCCTTGACATCCAGCTGCACTCCTGTCCCAGGAAACATGAAAAAATATCACCATCTTAGTGTGGAAGCAAGAGGAATAACTCTTCCTAGATGGCAAAGTAAGCAATCAGCACAGTGCCCCCAGCAGATGGCTACACTTCACCCTGCTCCCATCACAAAGATGTGTGCAAGAAGGGAAGTCAGAGATGCTGTTTGCTTGGGAGACAGGGCCTTGAACAGGACATGAGACTATAACTCCTACACCTCACCTGCTGTGCCTAAATTACTGCCTCAGGGACTTTGCCCACCCTTGTAAGAGACCCTGATCCCTCTTTTTCTTCTTTCCAGTATGACAGAGCACTCAGCCACCATACACGGGGGCTGACACATCCTGTCTCTTTCATCTTTAATTCATGACTATTTTTTTTTCTGACAGAGAAGATATATTCAAATAAGAATCATTTGAGTACTGCCTGATAGCCTTCTTTACGTAAAGAGCCAGACTAGAGGATCACGACAGTCCCTACATGCTAGCATTAGCTTAACCTAATGACATTAGCTTGACCTAAATGACACCTCCTCAGAAAGCCAGAAGTGCTTTCGTTGCTTATACAAGACACTAAAGACCATATGGAAACTCATTTAAAAGGAGTGCAGTGCACTGACCTTCTGTCTTACTGCAATGCTTCCAAAGATCATCAAAAAGCCATCATGACAGACATATGGAGCATGGTGTGTTCTTTTATTGTTACCAGCTGAAAGCAATTTTTATCAATTACACACACATCAAGCACAGATTACACACTGGCTACAAGTTATTGCTATGCTTATTGTCAGTATTTTGCTACATTGGAGCTGACAGTATTTTTGAGCAAAAGTGAGAGATAACAAATGCAGTTAGTCCATACAAGCAACTAAATGAATTAAGCCTGCATTCTATAGACATGCTCATTAATATATTTTATTTAAATTTTACTTATTTTAATGTGAAAGATGTAAGCAGATTTCAAACCTGATGACACTGTACAGCAACTGAAATTTGTGCCAGAAGAACAGAATAAAGACATGAACAGTTTGCACTATGATAGCCAATAACCAGAGTATGGGCTGGGAAAGACAGACGATTATAAACAACAAGAATAATCAACCTTGACATTTTTGATGGCCACAGAAAAAGATCATGTAGCCCCCAAGACATTTTGGTTTTCAAAAAATAGCTTTTAAGTTGTCAACTTAATTTCACAAAATGTTCAATAGTTCATTTACTTGAAAAGAAAACAGAAAACAGTCAAATACATGTAACCTTTTAATGATGTGAGGGAGGGGGAGAGAACAGAAACAGGTTTGTGCATGTCTTGAATCATGCACTGGAAATGTTATTTTTGGGCTCTCTGCTTGAAGCAGCCATTAAATGATTTCCTTAAGGCTGAGTTAATTTACTGGCAAGGGAGTCCAAAACAACGTCAAATTGTGCATTTTTAAACAACTCTGAGTATGTATGCATCACCAAATAGTATACAAGTTTGATTTATCTTTGTCTGGTACAGTCAGGATTTATCATCATTCATCCTTTGTCTCCTCAATTTAAAATATGTAATGTTTCCTGGTTTCAACATGGAGAGTTGGGAGACAAAAATAAATGGAGTGCACTACTTGCTGCTCTGTTTTTGATAGCTCACTGGTTTTTTTGAACACTACTGCTTAAAGTGTGTGAAGGATTTCTCAAGGATAAAAATATGCAAACTACGAGTAGGCTTTTCTTTTGTTGTCAGTAAATTGGTTTCCAGTAATCTCAGAAGTAAAGAAAATGCAAGAGAAGCATACACCCCAACACTCTGTATGGGAAAAACAAAACACGGTCTGCAATGTAAATGGTGCATGAGTCTCCCGATTAAAGGGATGCAGGGAAACATCTGGGCTCAGTGAAGCTCATCTTCCAAAAACTGAGATAATGAAGTGACTACTGGGGAAAAAAAAAGAAGTAAAAAAAATCCTTATGTGCCCAGATTTCCCTCAAAATTAATAAATTCTACAATGACAGCAAGTGCAGTGACAGTGGCAGTGGCTGCCAGCTCCTCAGTGCAGAAAAACACCAGCAGACCAGCACCTGAGAACAAAAGCTGTTAACGCTGAGCATGAAAGTGACTTGATGGATGAGAGCTCATTTCAGTATTACCCCGTTCTACCTCCAGGCTTTTGGGGGTGGATATATATTTGTGCTGCAGCTGGGAGATGTGACTGATCTGCATGTCCAAGATAAATTTATTCTAATAGTGGTGCCGGGGTGATGATTATACAGCTACCTTGAACATATCAGTCTGTGTGACAACCACACGGTTGGAATCACAAGCAAGTCCTATGACCTTCTTTAGGAAAATCCCAGTGTCCATGACCACCATTTAGAAGTGAACCCAGAAACAGACATGACCTGATGTCAAAGATTTACTCTACAAGGTAGAGAACGGTGGGATTCAGCACTAGGTGAGACATCTACACATAGTTATACGCCAATGCAGGTGTCTCTGTATGAGCTGAGTATGCTCCCGGTGTACCACCAGCAACCTACAGAACACAGGCAGAGGCATTTAGTGGGCTATCCATCTCACTCTTAGAGATGCTTCCATATAGCCATCTGAGCAGCTTTCTGGCCTGTCCCCAACTTGCTGTCTGTACCATATATTTTAAGTAGTTAGAAAAGACACCTGATTGCAGTGCATTCTGATACAGAAAAGATTCACTTTTGTTCTGATCCTCTGAATATTGTTTAGAACCAGGATTTGGGAGAGCAGTGTCTGGAGCTGCAGCATTCACGTATCATGTCAGACTTCATTAACTGCTCCTTAAAGAGGCATAAAATCTGCATATATCTGAAGTCACTGTTGTGACTGTATTAGGAGCATACCAATATACCCTTGTAGAGAACTTGTACTTCGCAGAAGCAAGAAGAGAGCTCCAGGAATATCCTAGATATAGGAGGTAGCGGTGTTCCTAAATGTCCTCTCTCTTCACCATGGGATGCTATGGCCAAGGGACCATTCCTAGGCAGTGTCTTCATGGAGTGAAATAAAAGAGTACCAAGGACCAAACTGAAGTACTGAGTCCCTGATCGTCCTTAATAATTTACTCAATTGCTAACTAACTCTGTGTTTTGGCTATTCCAATGAGTTCTCTCCAACACAGACCTGCTATGGAGGGAACGAGTCCCCTGTATTACGTTGCTAATTACCACTTGACTTCAGAGACAAGGACTGGTCCCTGCCTCTACTTTATTACAATTGCACCAAACTTCTAGACTCCCTCAGCTTGCTAAATCTACAGTCAGAGATGCTGACTGCTCAGTGACCAAACACCAGGGCCTCAGCGACAAGACTTGTACTTGAACAGCTCATGAGCCACCTACATTGAAGAGACAGTTGTAAGCCATGCTCTACATGGTGCTCCTAAGTCTACAAAAGGATTTGCTTTTAACATGCAATAATCATTGCTTAACCATGTTCAAATGCACAATCATCCCTTCGTTCGCTGTAATTGTCAGCATTTTCTTTCTCCACCGAAAATGAAACTCGTGGGCTGTCACTGTAAATTGTAAATTCTCCTTTGAAAAGGAAAAGAAATGCATTACATATACTGTGATTTATCATCCAGCCTGCTTGTCTTTCTCACTTAAACAGCAGTTTTTAAAAATTGCTAAGGCAAAGTAAGAATGATGTATCTGTCAGTGACATTGTGAGTTAAATTTTCAAGGACACGTAGAATGATTAAGGTTGAATAAACACTTAAAGCTTTCAGGTTTACATATTTTCTATCTCACTATACCTTATGGGCCCACAGCCATAAAGCCTCAGCTAGGAGGGAGACTGAAATTTTCCTAATTCTCATTTGATAGGAATATTTACTTGTTAGCTTATTGACTTGTACAGAAAATAACAGGTGCAGAGGCATAACACACAGTAGGGCCAAAATGACAATACAGATGTCTAAGCAATGCAAGAATGAGTGCATAGTTGTCAAATGTCACCTCTGGTGGTGGAAAGGGAAGAAAAGAACCTCTCAAAAAAATCTCCGTGTATTTTCACTGGAGTTTACAGTTGTGTCATTAAAAATATCCTGGGTCAACAGCATTAGCTGTGTCAGGCAGGTGTAAAATGGCCATCATAGACACTTGAACTTCATTTGTTGCTAGCAAAAATCAGCCAATGCCATCAATGCAGTTTTATTCCTTTAATCTGACTTCAAACTACATAGCTTCAATGCTTGGGGGTTTTTTTCCTTTACACCAGAAACTGGAGTTCAGGATGGGTAAATTCAGTATTTGGGATAGTGTTCATCTCCATCACAGCAGAAAGATCACTCAGATGTGAGACATTTTTATCCTCAAAGGAGCACAGCAATTACTCACAGTCAGAAGCTAGTGTAAGGAGTGAGAACAGCCTTTCTGGACAATATGTGAGAATAAGTGTAGCATTCTTCCCCTTCTTTCTGTGCAGTCCTTCAACACTAAAAAAAGCTTTTGCATTGTCTGTCAGGAAATAAGAAATCCTTGTCCAGAGCTCTAAGAAAGGAGTAAATTGCAAGAGGCTACTGTCAATCACAGAGTCCTCTTTAGAAGGGGAGGTAGAAAGCTTCAGTGAGGCCATTAAAAAAATTTTCTGGGCCACAGACTTTCACCACCTCCTTCATAAACAGATACATATGTCACGCTTGGATATTTCATCTCCTTTGACTGACACCTTTATTTTACTTTCTATAATGTTGTTTACATACATTCCCAGTGTGCTGGTATGAGTGCTGCATATTCATAAAGCTGTATTAGTATGCCCTTTCTTGCACTGGAGTTCCTCTGGCAGTGGATAGGTACAGCAATTGCTGGTATTAAGTAAGCACACTGATTTGCACTTGTAAGAAAGTTCCCATGTCTTAAATTACAGATAAATTATTCCAATAAAGCCAAGAAGAAAATTATAAATGTACTCTTAAAAACAAGCAAACAAAAGAAAACAAAAACAAAAAAACACCAAAAAACAAAGCAAAACACACAAAAAACCTGCAAACAACAAAAAAAGGAAACAAAACAAAACCCCAACCCCCGCCCAAACCACAAAAAAGTACACCTCTGAGCAATTGCAAAGGTAAGACGTGTAGAACAGCCGAATAATGACTAGAATATTTTTAAACCAGATAGATAAGTATGTGTTTACTCAATGGAGCTGAGAACACTGTGTTTCAGCAAACAGCATATAGCTAAGAAGAAGGCTGAACATTTTAATGTACTCACTACTGCACAAAACTTAAGGAGAAATATATTTGCTGCGATTTCAGCTCATGCTGGGCAACTTCCACAATTTCATTTTAGAGCTATTTGATTTTTATTTTATTGGGCTGGAAAAGTGAACTTGGTTGAGCAAGCAGAATATGCCAGCTTTTCTTTTTAAGGTGCTTTGGTTTTCTCCACCAATACAACATTAAACAAATTTACTTTGACTACAGCTTAAAGAGAACTTGGAAGGTCATGTTTCTTTATGAAAAGTTTTGAAGGTGACAGAGCAAAGGATAAAGCACATATCAAGAGAAACATGCACATAAATCTAAGCAGCATTGAAAGGCTTAATTTCCCTGTCATTGTGAGGTTTGGCGAATGACTTGCATTATGAGAAGTTTTACAAAGTGGGGTTTGTAAGTATAAGCTCTCTATGAGGTGTGGGAACCACAGTTAGACAAAGAAGAAGTCGTCAAAAGATAAGGAATATAAAATTATCAGAGGTTTAAAGTATAGCCTGGGAAAAAGATGAAGCATGGATTGCTTCATTTTCACACAAGGGAAAAGAGATGAGACATGACAACAATCTTCAAATATGTATTATGCAGGAGTCTTCCCTGGTTGATGAGGACTGGGTTAAAGAACAGTTGAGTAATGTGGACATCCATAAGCCCATGAGTGTGGATGGCACGCGCCACGGGTGCCGAGGGAGCTGGCACAGGTCATTGCCAGACCACTTTCCACCATCTTCAGTAAGTCATAGCAGACAAGAGAGGTACCTGGGGACTGAAGCAGGGCAAACATCACTCCAGTCTTCAAAAGGGATAAGAAAGAGGACCCAGACAACTATAAGCTGCTCAGCCTCACCTCCTTCCCCAGAACGGCAAAGAAGCAACTTCTCCTCGGCGCTATCCTTAGGCATATCAAGGACAAGGGGATCATTAGGAACAGTCAACATGGTTTTACCAAGGGGAGATCATGTTTGACCAACCTGATAGCCTTTTATGAGGACAAAACCAGGTGTATAGATGATGGTGGAGCAGTGGATGTGGTTTATCTTGATTTCAGTAAGGTATTTGACACTGTCTCCCACAGCATCCTTCTGGCTAAACTGAGGCAGTGTGGTCTGGATGATCAGGTAGTGAGGTGGATTGGGAACTGGTTGAAGGAAACAAGCCGGAGAGTTGTGGTCAACGGGATGGAGTCTAGTTGGAGGCCTGTAACTAGTGGGGTACCACAGGGGTCAGTGCTGGGATCAGTTTTGTTCAACAGATTCATCAGTGACCTAGATGAGGGCACAGAGAGCACCCTCAGCAGTTTTGCTGATGACATCAAACTGGGAGGAGTGGCTGACACAGCAGCAGGCTGTGCTGCCATCCAGAGAGACCTGGACAGAATGGAGGGTTGAAAGGAAGAAATTTAATGAAATTCAACAAGGACAAGTGTAGAGTCTTGCACCTGGGAAAGAACAACCCCAAGTATCAGTATAGATTGGGGACTGACCTGCTGAAGGACAGTGAAGGGGAAAAGGATCTGGGGGTCCTAGTTAATGGGAGGCTCACAATGATGCCCTATTTTTAACAACCTTACATCTCTGATGTCTCTAAGAAAGCTTTGTGAAATTTATTACATATATTCATTATATTTTCATAATTGAAAAAGTATTTGTTATCAAATACGGACTTTTCTAGCTGCATTTTGGCTAATATAGATTTTTACTTGTGCACCAGAATATAGTAACATTAGGACCACATTTCTAGTTCCATGTTTTGTGGTCCATATGAAAGTGCCTCTAATTTCTAACTTCACTTTTTTTCTGTTCTTTGATTAGCTTATTCTAATTTCCCTGCAGTTCACATGACAGAGTTCTCTCTTTTCCCTACTCAGTGTTAACAGGGAGGCAGCTCTGCTGCCGGTTCTCTTAAAAAGTCACCCATGGGATTAACTGAGCTTCAAGAAACTGCTTCATAAAGTTTAATACTTTGATATGATAAATGCCAAAGCCAACTTTACAGAGATGAAGGACTATATATACTTTACTTCCATGCAAGTTTTCTCTCAGCTCAGGAAGTCTGGAGGGGACATGCTTGCATCACATAAAGGCACAAATTTTCCCCAGACTTTCTCCAATGAAGCAGTTTTGTTCCACCGGAGCTGAGAAGTGGCTAAACACGACATTTGTGTCAAAACACTTCAAACACAGTCCTGAAGGATTTATCATGCTTCCTCTGACAATTTTTATGGTAACCATCTATTCCAGAACATTGTTTCCACATCTGGTGGTCATGTTCCCTGTTGTGCTTCTAGGAAGCTCATCTCTGAATGTCTCAGACATCCTGGAACAGAGTAAGTCCAGAGGGCTGAGGCACCTGGGCTTCAAATATCCCCAAAAAACACAATATACTCATGTGAGAAATGTGACACATTCACATGTTCCTCACTTCTTTACATAAGGCAGTGCTAATAACACTTGCCTGCCTCTCAACAGTTTTCTGAAAGAAACCAAATACACAATGTTTACCAACACCTTTCAATAGAAACTTCTCTAGGAATAACAGTATATTAATCTACACAGACCCAATAAATTAACTGAGCAGGTTTGTCCACTGCAAATAAAGCCATATCATGCAACAGAGCAAGGATGAAATCTGTCACCACACTGCATTACTCCATCCAGCAATAAAATGTAGGGCAGTTTCTACAGAACCAGTACAGCTGGCACTAGTAACATAGTGCAAAGAAACTCCCAATATTTCAGGTAGCTGGAGTTCTTTATGCTGCTGTAAATAATACCCCTCAAGTGGCTACTAAACTACTGGGGCTTTTCCCGTTTGGTTGGTTGTTTTGGTGTTTTTGTTGTCGTTGGTTTGCTTGTTTGTTTTTTAACAGAAGTGAGATATTTGCAAACCAAAAAGGTTGTTTATTATCTGCTACTGCTAAATTTCCCACTTGGAATCACAGTGGAAACACCTTGTTCCCAAGTCATCTGAATGGCAGGGATTCCCAGCTGGTGCTCCAGCAGGGTCTGCTGGAGACCTTTCCTTCTAGGGAGATATATAGCAGTGAGTAGTCCCCACAAAGACAAATAGATTATTAATGTTAATATGAGTGCAAGTGATCGTTAAGCCCTTAATTACTCCCTTAATTATTGCTTAATCTCCAGCAATACTGTCAAGACAGAAGGGAAATGTAAAATCTAAAGCCCCCCAACCAGGTGAACAGCAATTTATATAGTGTGATTTTTTTACCGTAGCTTTGCTACAGTTGCCAGACTTGAATAGTTTGAAACCTGCTGAGTTTAGATTGCTGAGAAATAAAAATCCAGTGTCAACTGTGGCTTATTTATCCCCAGGTCTGCAAGGCAATGCTAAAGAGAAGTTAAATACATTCATTCTAAGCATAACCAAAATGCTGTAAGTAACATGCCAATTGGTATGCAGGAGTATATACGACATACCACGGGACATAAAACACACAAGGTGCTGTACCAGTCTGTTGCTCATCTGCTAGTTGCCGGAGGAGGAGAAAGAGTGAGAAGAGACAATTTTCTTCACCAAGATGCCAAGAAGCCCTTATTTACTAATTTTCAGCTCTTTTTATACCCTTTTAACTTCCAAGCAATTGGACAAGAAGCCAGCCACCCCCTGGGGTGATTGGCTGGGGTGTCACAGCACCCATAATCAAAACATCTTTCTACTGTTTAACAAACAGCTGCCACCAAGGTCACAGCTGGTGGGAATATTTGTGATCCCACAGGAAGGAAAATTTCATGCAGTAGAATTTTAACATCCACACCACTCTAGCTTTCAGGGGTTATTTTACTGCACTAGACTTCTACATCTCAGCTCTATCTCTTGAGGCATGTTTGTATTATGAGATCCAATACCAAGCCAAGAACAGGGATCAAGAAAAATGAGTGTTCAGTTCACAGTTACACCTCTTCTTGCTGCAGGACTCCAACTTCAGAGCACTGCAGTTGTACAAGATGAAACAGCAGAAGACACCAGCAGTTGGTGAGCACAGTTCCTTGCCCCCAACAGCCACAGGCAGAGGAAGCACATCAGTGGCATCAGAAGCTTTTTAAGTCATGAACAGAATTTATACCCACTCAGAGACTGCAGGGTTAAATTGATTATGTTATCCACTGCAATTGTATCATTCAACCCTAGCTGCCAATGTGAGATGCCATCACAAATAGCCTGGTAAAGGCTCGAACAAGGGCAGTGGGAGATCCCCAAATAACCAAAACTATGTGTATATATGTGAGCTGGTGGGAGTTCTTAAGAAAAATTTTGAACCAGTTTACTACTAATAGCATAAAATCAGAGAGGAGCTATGCCAAATTTCTTCTTCCTTAGAAAGAAGGAAAGAAAAAAAAAGATATATAAACCACCATGTAGAGAAGAAATCTAGAAAGTTCATTAAAAATTGCAAACTTCCTAACATTTAAAAAGTTTTGATGCATTATTATGTTAAAAGAAAAAAAAAGTGCACTGGATGAATATTCAAAAAGTTAAAAAAAATCTAAAACATGTGCTCATAAATGTACAAAGAACCATAGATATGGACCTGGAAAAGGGGGGGAAGATTTCCAAGGAGCAGGCATGCCATTTCTTGAGAAGAAAAAATACATCCTTAAACAATTAAATGACTTGTTTACTCAGTATTCACTAAAGAGGAGACAGGTGCCATTAAGAAAATTGTTTCCCGGATGATACAGAGCCCTACAGAGACTAAAATCTAATACAAATGGGAATCTAAGACTTGCCAGAACAGATAATCAAGAAATCAGACTATGAAAAGATGCAACTAAAAAAAACCTCCTGGAATTCTAATAAAAGTGCTTAAATAGATGGGAAGGCTCTTCTATTCATCGAGGCTTGTCCCCTATTAAATATTTAATGCACATACACACACATAAACTTATTTTCCTTACAGCACTTTGCAGTGAACAAAAGTAGGCAATAATGAAGGCAATTTGAATTTATTAATTGCAACTACTGATACACATCAGATCATTCAGCTGTTCTTAAAAACAACTGAGCTCACAAAC
>VYZU01059680.1:18772-43818 GCA_013401355.1 Ceyx cyanopectus
TCTTCAGGGAAGGACCTGCTTCCACTCACCCCTCATCTCCTAGGTCTCCTCCTTTACCTATTTTTTCTGGGTAGCAAGAGGTAATGGAATCATGTAGTTTGTGTGCAGACCTCACTTGCTGTCCTTCCTTCCGGGATGGTGCAGCCTGGCACCACCAGTCTATGTCTCTTCCACAATCCCATATAGTCCTTAGTCTTTAATTTCATCCTTCTGCTCAGCCACCATGCTGAGCAGATCATTCACCTATTCACACCTGACACAGGTGTCATCTCCAACACCCTCCATTACAAGAGCCAGTCTCCTGCATTCTCCACAGCCAGGAGTCTGGACACCCATATGCTTGCGTGGCACCCCACGGATTTCCTAGTCACAGCCTTTGAATGGGTTGCAACCATCACTAGACCTTTGGAAGAAGCTTAGTTCACAGGGTAAGGACACACACCCGAACGACTCACCTGGCTTCCTGCTTGAACTTGCCTAGTGCACAGGGATCTCCGATCTAGTGCACGGGGATCTCCTGAGGCGTTTAAATTGCCTTCGGAGAGTGCGGCTCCGCCCCTGCCTGTCCCCGCCTCCCTCGCAAGCCGATAGCCACCAGGCTGCCGGTCCCGGTCACGAGGCTCTGTGCAGACAACAATCAGGCTATGAGAAGCATTAAGAATTGAAGCTAGTGCCAAATCATTCTTCTGATATAGAAATCTTTCTCACGTGGAAACAATGACGGTAGTTAGGAAACCAGCAATCCATCAATAGCGACTAATTCTCTATTGCCCAAATCAGAAGTGTGTAAATACAAATGAGAGACATTTTCCCTCTATTACCACATGGCTTCTGCCATGTCACACTAGCAGTAAAAATTGTCCTCTCCTGAGCCAAAGATCTGCAATGTTTTGTCTGGTCTGTGCATGACCTTGCTGCTTTGCCTCACCTCTGCCCTGATGGGGATGGAAAAGCACTTCCCACACCTACTGGCTAAGGACAGAAACCAGCTTATGCCACGCAGCTAGTGAGATGCCATCTATACAAACCTATTTAAAAAAACAAAACCAACATCAAAATGACATCTTATCACAGAATTGTTAAAGCTAGAATAGATCTCCGGGAACATCAAGTCCAGCCTATGACCTAGCACCACAACACTTAGTTATGAAACTGTGGATTCCATGAAAAAGACAGTCTATTTTGAAATGTAACAACCTTTCATGTTTTAAACTAGTTTTACTAATATTTTTTTTTAGCACAATAGCTGGCATGTCCTAAAGTGGAGCACATCAAATTAATCCTAGCTGCAAATTGTTCAGCCTGGCGGTGCATAGTTTAATCTTCCAACTGTGACTGATAGCAAGTTTATATCACTTAGTGAGCTGCTTGGGGGCTTTGTTCAATTAATCTGATTTTTATTTTTTTTTTTTAATCTGTGGATACTTTTGATTCACACAACAGGTAGATGACAGTTCAGGAGTCTTCCCCAAAGCTTCCCAAGCATCACAACAGAGCTCCCATGCAATACTGTTAGTAAGCTACACATAATTCAGTATGTTTCTTAGAGCAACTACCACTTTGCCAAAGGAGCAGAACTGACTTGCAGCATAAGAGAGGATTTTCTTTGCATCAGCTTTTTTTTTTTTCATTTGTATTTTCATGCCTCTTACTTTCAGGTTTAAGCTTTTTAAAACTGTGTCTTAGGCATTTTTAGAACATACTAGCTATTCACATGTTTGGAAGGCACACAGAAACCATGACTCTACCTCTTATTCTTCTTACTTTCCCACACAGCTTGAACACGTACAGGCCTGTTCTGTATCTACATTTACAAGCTGTGACAAGTGACAAATATCCTAATTCCAAAAAGCTATTGCGTACCTCTGAGACAATTAAAATTCCTTAGATACCTAGATGCAGTATATAATACATTTAGTCAACATTAGAACATGTCAAAGAGGGAATGTTTTATCCCAGGACACATCCAAGCATCTAAAAATAGGTCTTCAATTTAAATAAAAGTACTGTAATAATGTTCGTTGGAAAGTCCCCTTTCCACAGATTAAAAAATATTAATTCCTAGATCATCTCATGTTGTGCAGTAAGAACTGAGCCAAAGAGTTTATAAGTGCCAAATAGATTTTTAAAATAAATTCATATATATATATGAGGAAAATACTGGTTAAAAGTGATGCGTTTTTAATTCTTTCATCTAATGCAAGAAGGTTGTATCACACACTTCAGGAATGAACTCTGGCCCACCCGAAGAGCTACAGTTTAGCAGCACCAGAAGAGAATACAAGGGTTTCCCAGGGTCCTAAGACATTTCTATCACAACACACCATTTTATTCAAATCATATAATTCCTCACTCAGTTTGCTTTGTTTTCTCTGGAGGTTGTCTCAAGGAATGGGTGATAGGAAGACAGGATAACTCTCATGTGTGATAGAAAGGAAATTAACCTCTGACTAAATAAAAATACTAAGCTATCACACATCTGAAATGTCTATTATTTTTGAGATTCAAAGCAGTGGTAGGAAACAACTAATTCCTTCATTTACCGTGTTCCTTCTCTACTTTTAGTGGTAAAGTAGAAGGGTGTTCCCCAGTTCCTTTTTTTGCAAAGTAGAAGCTATTTTCTTTCTTTGAGGTAGTTTAATTAAGGAATATCACAAAATTTGTCTTCTTTGAGATGGTTGCTTTAAAAAAGAGAACAAAAAGAGAAGACTGAAGTAATGTTCAGCTGGAGAAAGTTCTATAACATGCAAGAACTAACTGTCCTCGGCTCATTTTGTGTCGCCAAGTTCCACTGTGCAGAGTCAAGTGTTGCTGGTGGCTGCTGCTGGTGATTGTCCATTTGGTCAACATAGGAATCATCTCCATTGCATTCTGGTTAGCAACATCATCTTTTTTACATAGAAACACACTCTGTGCAACACCTAATAGCCCAATTCAGACAGTGCACACTAAAATAACATGGTAAGCATACAACCACTAGGTGAATCCACACACAATAAGTGTACCTCCTGAGATGGACCTCACCAATGCAGGATCAGACATAGAGGTTTGTATGGGAATGTTGCAGATATTCTGGCAAGGTCCAGTTCCCACTTGTGAATGAGAGAATTTTATTCTCTCATCCTAAATGCTCATATTTCTCCATAAGTATTTATGACTGTGTAGCCTTCTATGGTAACTTCTATTCTGTGAAACCACAGCAGCAGCCCATGAAGTTGGGAACAGCATAAATTACAAATTTACACCATGTAGCCCATCTTAATTGACTCCTTGCCACAAGGATCAGAGAGTGATGAAAGCTTGTCTGCAAATGACAGGTCAGTCCAAACAGCAGCAGCTTTCTCTGCCAAACACACCAACCCCACAGGTGCACCCTTAAAGCTGCCACATGGGAGTCATGCTACCATTCTTCAGGTTCATGTCCAAGGGATGGAACATTTCCTAGACACTGATGGTGATACTGCTGATGTCTAGTGTGCCAATAGCCTATGGTTTGTGACAGCTTCCACTCAAGAGGAAAATACTATTTGTTCCCATTTTATTCAGCTTACTTTTCTTGTTTTGAGGGTCTCAGTTCGTAATTTTTCTGCCAGTGCTGATTCTACTTATTTAAGACCTCAGTCAGCTTTCTTCTAGCATTTAAATTACCTTTGGAAATCCCAAATTGAAAACCTGTGGTTTCACACCTGTCACATGACAAAGAACCAAAAAACGTTGAGCTCTTCATAATCTCATGTAATCTTGGCCAGGCCTCTAGAGACTGTCAAGCAACAAGCCAGAAGGAAAGGTTGTTTAAGCTTTAATTTTCAAGTTCTTGGGACACAACTAACAGATTTGTGGCAGTACTGAAAGCTGGAAAAGATGCTGTTTCTTCTTTTTTCTTCAGATATTCTCAAGAGTACCTGCAACATTTAAAAAAAATGACTTCAATTTTAACCTGTTTAGACTAGGTTAGTGTGGTGGAAAGAAATGTCATATGTGAGATTCCAACACAGCCTCTACATGAGAAAAGCTTTTTCCTCTATAAATAGAGCCATACACCAACACTTTGGCTGTAACACTTCTCTTGTTAATAAATTAGAATTCACAAGTCTTCTGCAGGATTCATAATGGGATCAAAGATTAGAAACTTCTTTGAAGTTTGTCTTCCTTTGCTCCACTGTTTATACATACCTGCACTAATCCACCATGCTTCTCCTAAACTAATCAGTCACTCTCCCTCCCCCAAAGAGACAATCTTTTTTCAAATCCCCATTTATTTTTGTTCATTATCCACACTTCATTTTGCAAGGGCATAACATTTTGTTAATTGGTTTTCCATGTACTGTAAAGAGGCCATCTCTGTTTACTGAAACCTTCTGGTCTAAATGCGATTTGACAGTAATATTTACAGTACTTATAACTTTGGTCTTGTTTTGCTAGTAAGACACGTATTGGATTGAACTGTGTGAATAACAAATTCATAATACTGCACTTTTGACAATGTCTGATAACACCATTTCAATGATATTATCTAAGTCTCACTCTTTAAATTTGATCCTTCTTGAAAGATATCAAAGAAACAGTGGGCCTCAAATTTATTTGTCTCTAGTTTAGGGAAACAGCTACTGACCCTAAGCAGAAATTACACAAGTGAAAATATAATTTAAAAAATCATTTAAAAATTTCCATAATTCAAAACCATGACATAGGTATTTCTTTGTCTCACTGTGACTCAAAAGTGGCTCATAACTATCATATCAAACTTTTTGTATCTTTAAATTAATGCCAATATGTAGGGAGGAAAAAAAAAAAAGAAAAAAGCTTTCTTGGAAAAATGTTTTATTATCATGGAGTTTGCGATGACTTTTGCCACTGACAATAATTGATTCAATTGGGCACCTGTTTGACACAGATTCTAAAGCTGGAGACCCTCAATGTGCTCAGCAGCTTCAAGCTCAACAGACAATACAGAATGCAGGATTGAACCAGAAACAGTATGCAGTGCTTTTTGGAGATGGATCTTTATGGATTTGAATGCAACTAGATTTCCACAAGCTTGAATTTCAGAAAGCACAGAAATTGCAGATTAAGTTGACCAAATACCCTAGTGACAAGCTCCACAGTTATATATCCAGAATTAACAATTTAAAAATATTGATTTATAACTGTTAATGAAATGCATGAAGAGGAAAGGGATGTGCTAAAGAGGAAAGTTTCTCAAAAAGTCCTGAAAGGTCGTATTTCATTAGTGGAGGACAATGAAGATTCTATTAGAAGGCAGATTAGTCCAGGATCTAAAAAAAAGACACAAAATTTTAAAAATATAGTTAAAAAAAAAAAGAGAGAGAGAAATGGAAAATTCTCATTTCTTCAAAGCTTTATTTCTTAATTTTACTTTGTGCTAAATTAAGAGATTCATCCATTCCGATGAATGTCCCCAGGGTTCACTTCTAAATGAGCATTTGTTCCCTCATGGGATGAAACAGGAAGATTAGACTATTAAAAGAAGATAATTTATAGGGAGTCTTCTTGTTTTCTTTAATTTGGATGTGAAAGATACTCTTCAGATGCTGCTTTCCTTCATATTTTCAAATGAACATTTTAAGTGCTACTGTTCAAGTGCTGTGCATCCCCAGAAAGGTATGTACTGTGCTTGGTCCATTACAAGCTCAGGGCTGACCCTGGCTTTTCCCCAGACTTTAGAAGTCGCACTCCTCCAGAAGCTCTCTTCCCACCCTGGCTGCAGAGGGGACCACTCTCCTGTTCCCCTCACATCCCCACCAAAGGGAATTCCCTTCCAGCACCCTGAAGACTAGATGTTTTAGAAAATGTGATGCAAAGACTAAAAAGAGTAGTTGTTTTAGAAATTACTTTGATTTCTTTGTATCTAAGAAATGAATGAAGTATGTTACACCGTAATTAAAAAAAGAAACAACTAAAAACAAAAATGTAGTCCCAATCTCTTATTGACCAGGGCAGAACAAAAACATCCACAGGCCATCTTTAAAATAAAGTAGCTTCGTTTATGAGACTGATCATTGAATCCACAATAGCAAACATGATGATTAGGCATTCTGTTAAGCTAGCACAAGAGCTTGGTAATACTCTTTCAACTGTTGTTTTGTTTTGTTTTGTCATAAAAAGCAGGCTTGGCAGAATTGAGAGTTTTGTGGATTTTTTTCCGGTTTTGACAAACTTCGGACCAGTATATTTGAAATCCCTTCAAATGTTTCAGGTTGGCATCTTCAGATAAAAGTAGCTTTGCATTTCCAAATTGGCTTTATCTTTCTGCCTCTACTTATTCGTTGCAGGGAGCGGGAAAGACTCTCCCAGTGTGGTATTGCTTCCTATTTTGTGTGCTCTGATGGGCAGGGAAGAAGCTGCAGTGTAGATAGCAAAAGCATTACCTAAGCTGTTAAAATACTACTACATTTAAAATACCATCACAAGCAGCATATTAAAACCAAATTAAATCAATGGACAACTTGCACTTCAGCACTGTTGTTTCCCTTGTAGCAAACAGAGACAAAAACCACCTCGAAGTAATTCTGGAAGAGACTGGAAGGCAGCTAAGTGTCTTTTCAGTTCTTTCTCTTCCTGGATGGCATACTGCACTCCTCCAGATCCTTTGCCCCACAAGCTGAAAATTCTAACAACACAATTCTATTTTAGTCCTATTCCGAGTGAAAAGATGGCATAAAGTGATTCTTCTATCAAAATATTAATATTAGAACAAGATCTGAACAGGAAAGAAAATTGAATTTGTCATGTAGGGAAAAAAATGAACATAAAAGCATTCAGAGAGATATGGTTGGAATGTATTTTCACATAGGAAAGAAAATATATTTATATACATATGTATTTAAGAACAACTGAAGTATCTGTCCACCATATGACAGTTTTGAATGGTCTACATATTTTGGAGGCAATTAGCCATCAATTCAAGGCTTCTGTGCTCACCTTAATTTCCTCATTTCTCCACCCACCTGAAACTGACACTATGACATCTTTGCTTACTTGAACGGAAACTGGAAATTCAACACTTAGCAAACCTAGGCAATGTAAGGTCAAAAACCAGTGTCAAATTGATACTTTGTAAAAGGGATCATGGAAGTTTACATAAAGCATGCAGTTTCATATTTCTATAATTTTAAGCAAAACAATAGCTGTCATGAGATACTAAAACAAGTTTTGAAATATTCATCACCATTTTCTTTCTCAGTCTGAAAAGAAATTGTTTCAGCACTCAGATCTGTGGGTAGATTTGAATAGTATTATGCCTTTTAGTCTAGGACCTCACAGGAGAAGAACTGCCTCTAACACCATGCTATTATTCTATTTTAAGAATCTTAAGCAATGAGGACATAAAAACACTCTGTCTAAACACAAAAAAATGCTTTAGAAAAATATGCCATTTTAAATCTCAAAAGTAGTAGGCCAAAGCTGAGGGTAAACTGTTCAAGTAATCTTGGACAAAAATTTTACTGCAAAAACTCATCTGTAGTATGGAACAAATCTGGGGAGAGCTGATAGCAAGACCTGGAGCAGAGCCTCATCCTAGGGTTTCCCAGATGTCCCACAAGTGTCAGGCCATGTGGCTTTGCCATAGCAGAAGACTCACAGAATCACAGATATTAGGGATTGGAAGGGACCCAGAAGATCATCTAGTCCAACTCCCCTGCCTGAGCAGAATCACCTAGACTAAATCACCCAGGAACAGATCCAGGAGGGTCTTGAATGACTACAGAGAAGGAGACTCCACAACCTCCCTGGGCAGCCCGTTCCAGAGCTCTGGCACCCTCACTGAGAAAAAGTTTTTCCTTGTGTTTACCCTCAACTCTTGTGCTCCAGCTTGCACCCATTGCCTCTTGTCCTGTCACTGGATGACATTGAGAAGAGCCTGGCTCCATCCTCCCTACACTCACCCTTAACATATTCATAGACATTGATGAGGTCCCTCATCAGTCTCCTCCAGGCTAAACAGCCCCAGCTCTCTCAGCCTCTCCTCATAAGGGAGATGCTCCACTCCCTTAATCATCTTGGTGGCCCTGTGCTGGACTCTCTCCAGTAGCTCTTTGTCCTTCTTGAACTGGGGTGTCCAAAACTGAACACAGTACTCAAGGTGGGGCCTCACCAATGCAGAGTAGAGAGGGAGAAGAACCTCCCTTGCCTGCTGGCCTCCCTTGCCTGCTGGCCACACTTCTCCTAATGCATCCCAGGATGCCATTGGCCTTCTTGGCCACGAGGGCACATTGTTGGCTCATGGTCATCCTCCTGTCCACCAGGACCCCCAAGTCCCTTTCCCCAGAGTAACTCCCCAGCAATCAGCCCCCAGCCTGTACTGATACATGGAGCTGTTCTTCCCCAGATGCAGCACCTTACACTTGCTCTTGTTAAATTGCATTCAATTTCTCCCTGCCCAGCTCTCCAGCCTGTCCAGGTCTCTCTGGATGGCAGCACAGCCTGCTGCTGTGTCAGCCACTCCTCCCAGGTTGGTGTCATCAGCAAACTTGCTGAGGGTCACTCTATCCCCTCGTCCAGGTCACTGATGAATATATTGAATAGATTGGACCCAGTACTGATCCTTGGGGGACTCCACTAGTCACAGGCCTCCAGCCAGACTCTGCTCCACTGACCAAATCTACCTGCTCACACTGCACACAGCCATGAGAGTTACCCTCTGAGGCCAGCAACAGCCTGTGGCATTCTCTGCAGCCTGTTATCTTCACCCCCACATCCTTTTGTGCAATATCTGTCTGAATTCCCACATTCATTTGATTGCTGACAATAGCACACTCTTCTTGTGCTGAGTGGAGACCATTTTGATGGGGACCAGACGGCAGCAAGTTCAACTGTCTTTTTCCTTCTCTCACACCAAGAAGGCAGGCTGGGGAGCAGGCGCCGCTTTCTCACTGCCCGCAGCTGAGCGGCGCTTCCCGATTTGCTGCCTTTAAATCGCTGCGGTTTGCCCCGGGACCGCCCCCAGACACGCGACCCTCTCGGCTGCTCCCGCGACAGAAGCTGATAATTTCTAGGCGATTCCTAGTTCCAACAGGGTTCCCATGAGTTGAGGAAAACCTCAGCTAATTCAAAAGGAAAGAAAAAGCAGTGCTCCGCTCACGAAGTTTGCCTATCTGGGCTCTGCTTTCTCACTGCCTGCGGTCTGAGCAGTGCTTCCGTGAGACTTCACCTGGGACTTGCTGCACTGTGTTACAGAGATGCTATGATGTGTGAAGCCACGGACTGGGAGGTGTCAAAGTGGCAGGGAGAGCTGCACACTCCATGCCAAGTGGACAGAAACATTAGTAGCAACAAAGGATGGACCCCCTCCATCGGTACATGAGCTCTCACTGACTCCACTTCTCTGAGTTGTTATATTCACATGCAGCTGCCCTTGTTCACTGTATCAAACAGTTTACCCCAAACCATTTTAACCATTTCATTTTGAACATGGCAGGACAACCAGTGGAGAGCCATGGTGAGCTCCCATGATGCATGCTAGGACCCAGCTTCAAAATGCAGTGATGTTTGGTTTCTATCACTGCCTCCCATCTCCTTCAGCAAGGTGAGAATTTACCTCACAATGAGCTTCACGGACCCCAGCTCCCCTGCTTGCGATCCACAAGTTACACAAAAGCACCAAAAAAAGTATTTTAAATGGCCAAAACAGACTAGTGATCCTGGCTGCAGGTCGGTCCCATCACAGAAGCTAGCAAGATGCTGAGTGGTTTGGATGCCGGAGTTGTCCCTCCAGCCTCAGTACACAATTGGGCTCTCCACAGGAGAGATCCATTACGACTAATCAGGATGAGCAGCTGATGGCATAGCTGTCAGTTGGTGTGTTATCATCAAACAGCAGCCTGGCTTATACTCACACTGCAGGGACAGGACTCCAGGAAAGACCAGAGGACAAGCAGGCAAGTGTTGCACAGCCTGCCCTGTTCCTCCCATGGGGAAAAAAGCCCAGTCCCGCCACTGTAAATCCATTTAATGGAGTCAATCAGAATGTGCAAGCTGTTGCCAGAACATCAGTTGAGGAGCGTAGCACAGGCTATGGCTTACTGCTTTCAGGGAGGCCACAGGAAGAGGAGAAATCTGGTAAAGAACAAAGCTGCCACATCCCAGCTCCGTGAACAAACCTCCCTGCAACACAACCATCACGTTGCCATGCTCTAAACAAGTGGGGTTTTATTCTCTAGATAGCATGTAGTTAGTATACCAAAATGAGACACTTGTTGGGATTTCTGAAAATAAACATAGCCATCAGAGTTTTGGGAAGAGCTAACACCACAAGACATCTGGCAGGGGAGAACAGCAAGAATAAGGTCTCATTAAGACCCCTCCAAAAGTTAGTGATTCCTCTAAAACACTCTTCCCCTAAAACAAACCTGTATTTTCCTCTCACCAACCCATAGTAATCTGTTTTTTAGCAACTTGAAATATGTAATGATTTTTTTTAACAGCAGATACAGGTTAGGCCCTCATTTTACAACAGTAGCAGCCCTTCTATTTATAATATTGCACACTTATGTTGTAAATTAATAGATGTTTCTATTATTTCTGTTTCCCTGACACAAAGAGATTCTGCTTAAATAGGAAACTGTGTTATCATATACATTTCAAGATTTCTAAAGCTAGATCAGCTTGCATTTTCTACCTTACTGAGCTAGGAAATTAACAGCAAAACTTTACCCTGCCCTCCAGAAAGCTTGATTTAGTCAAAGACATGATCTCAGGTAGTAACTACAGAATCAGCTATTTATTTAATTTGAATAAGATTGTTCTTCCAGCAGACAGTGAAGAAATAATATTTCATGCTAAGATTCCTGAGCCAATATATCTCCCCTACATCCATTCATGGGGTTACTTTTTATGCATGTTGGAGCACACTGCTGATCTGTGTTAAATAAGCTGCAGTAGGATGGAAAGCAACTAATTTGAGCTCCCTGGGTGTTGTGCCATGGATTTACCTCTTGCTGGCACATAGACCATAAATATAAAAAGATGATACAGTTCACACTGATAACATTTCTGGGAATGTTAATAATTCAACAGTAAGGAAGTAATTTTTTCTTCCTACTTATCTGCCCCATCAGATTAATGGTATTTGTGTTACCTTTAATCCAAAGAAAGCAGAGGATGTTAGGTGTCTTCTCATATGATGGCTTACCTGAGGGCTGACACCATAAACATAGGGTATGCCCTTACCTACTTGGCAACATACCTTCCCCTCTTACCCCTGTCCAGGAAGAAGCATTATCCATTTGGAATTAAAGATAAATAAAAGACTTCTGGGCTGGACAGCTGTGCGTAGCACAGGAACCACATCAGAGAGATGAACCACAGGAGGTGTTCATTCCTTGCACTCCCATGTAATTACTTAGATGAGCTATCTAACTTTGTCAGAAAGAAAAGAAGTGATAGGTCCTATTTTTTCATGATGTAGTAGGCTGAGATTGTCTCTACATAAATTTGTACAAGCAGAACACTTCCCCTGCATAATTTCCACATCAACCAGAACATTCTTGCAATATGCACAAGTTGGTCACAACATCCTAATCCCAACATTAAAGAGGATTAGCAACTTCTGCCAAGTGAGCTGGAACAAAATGTATGCACCAAATACTTCCACGTCCTTCTGGTGATTGGAATATTGTTTCAGTTTTTATGGGTTTAATGTACAATTATAATAGACAAGTACACCATAAACATATATAAAGAAAAGCAACTTATTTTAAGAGGAATTGTCAGATGGAACTTTCAGAGTCTGACATTATTAATACTACTTCCACTACTTTCATGGTTTGTTTGTTGTTTTTTTTTAATGGAAATCAATTGACTGAAATGCCACATTGTACTATTTTCATTTTAGAGAATTCTTCAGAGAAGAACCTGTATGCCTCTCCTAGGTTCAAGCATAGTGCTAGGTGCTGTACCCACAGATGTGAGGTTTTTTCAGATTCACAGAATCACAGAATCACAGAAATTAGGGGCTGGAAGGGACCTAGAAGATCATCTAGTCCAACCCCCCTGCCTGAGCAGGATCACCTAGACCAAGTCTCTCAGGAACAGATCCAGGTGGGTCTTAAGTGTCTCCAGAGATGGAGACTCCACAACCCCCCTGGGCAGCCTGTTCCAGAGCTCTGGCACCCTCACTGAGAAAAAGTTCTTTCTCGTGTTGAGCCTAAACCTCTTGTGCTCCAACTTGCACCCATTGCCTCTCGTCCTGTCATTGGACGACATTGAGAAAAGCCTGGCTCCATCCTCTCTACACTCACCCTTAACATATTTATAAACATTAATGAGGTCTCCCCTCAGTCTCCTCTTCTCCAGGCTAAAGAGCCCCAACTCTCTCAGCCTCTCCTCATAAGGGAGATGCTCCACTCCCCTAATCATCTTGGTGGCCCTGCGTTGGACTCTCTCCAGCAAATCTCTATCTTTTTTGAACTGGGGTGTCCAAAACTGGACACAGTACTCGAGGTGGGGTCTCACCAGTGCAGAGTAGAGGGGGAGGAGAACCTCTCTTGACCTACTGGCCACACTTCTCTTAATGCATCCCAGGATGCCATTGGCCTTCTTGGCCACGAGGGCACATTGTTGGCTCATGGTCATCCCCCTGTCCACCAGGACCCCCAGGTCTCTTTCTCCAGAGCTGCTCTCTAGTACATCAGCCCCCAGCCTGTACTGATACATGGAGTTGTTGTGCCCCAGATGCAGCACCTTACACTTGCTCTTATTAAATTGCATTAAATTTCTCCCTGCCCAGCTCTCCAGCCTGTCCAGGTCTCTCTGGATGGCAGCACAGCCTGCTGCTGTGTCAGCCACTCCTCCCAGTTTGGTGTCATCAGCAAACTTGCTGAGGGTGCTCTCTACCCCCTCATCCAGGTCATTGATGAATATATTGAATAATACTGGACCCAGCACTGACCCTTGGGGGACTCCACTAGTCACAGGCCTCCAGCCAGACTCTGCTCCACTGACCACAACTCTCTGAGATCTATTCTTCAACCACTTCCCAATCCACCTTATTACACCATAACTAAACCCACACTTCTCAAGCTTGGCTGTGAGAATCCCATGGGAGACAGTATCAAAAGCCTTGCTGAAGTCAAGGTATATATTCAGACATGAAATTGCTAGACAACACCATTTCTTGCAGAGATGTAGTTTAGGTCTAATGAGGAATTAAGTAATCCTGTCTCAAAGTCTTTATGTAACCACTGACTGGAAGACTACAACACTGGATAAAAGGAAACGCTTTCCAAAGGCATAAATGTAGGGTCAAAGCACAAAGCAAAAGAGGTTGACTACCTTTAAGTAAAGTTTATTATTAAATAAACAGAAATGAGTGATCAGTCCAACAGTAAGACAAGACACAAGCATACATCTGAAGGCACTGGAAAAGTTTTAAGTCCCTGGATAGGTTAGCCTTTGGCATTCCAATTACCCCATATAAAAGGGGAAAGATAAAATCCTTAGGGGTTTTAATTATTTTAAATTTATTTATTTAAATGAATTTCAAATTAATACAAACACGAAAGAATTAGGAGCCTGCAGCATCTTGTCTCCTCTAGTGCTTCATATCACCTGTTCCTCCTCCCTGTTTGCACCCCTCCCGGGATAGTATCTTGCTTTAATATTAATACAGTTCAGGCTCAATCTGATTTTCAGAGAAAAACAGGCATGAAAATTCCTTAATCCCCTTTTCTGCTCTGAGCCCAGGGCATGTGCATACTACCCAAGGATTGCACAAATCAGTGGGTATTATTTTGTACTTAATAAACTTAACAGTCTTTACAGAAAATAGGATTTCAAATGACATTTCAGCCATAGGATCCTTCCAAGTCTAGTAGGTGAGACAACAGATATGGTATCAGTTCTGATCCCTTTCATATCACTGACATTATCTGATTAATTTTATAACCTAGGTTTATTAAACTGCATATTAAAAGGCAGAAGAAAAGCAGATGACCAAGAACATGTTGCTCATTTTAAATAATCTTCATCCTAAACTGTTCTGCATGGTTAAAATGCACTTACCAAACACAGTTTAGTGTAACTATTTACTTACTACAGCTTCTAAGAAGTTACAGTCTTTATACTAAAAAAAAATGCCTCAGGTTCACTCTTAATGTGATTTTTTTCTGCAGCATGGAAACCATCCCTTTCTATATGAAATATATATTCAGCACCTATTACCCTTCAGAGAAGGCTCTGGGGAGACCTTATAGCCACCTTCCAGTCCCTGAAAGGGGCCTACAGGAAGGCTGGAGAGGGGATGTTTACAGGAGCCCCTAGTGAAAGGATGAGGGGTAATGGGTTTAAATTAGAGAAGAGTAGATTTAGACTGGGTATCAGGAAGAAGTTCTTTACCTTGAGGGTGGTAGAGCAGGGGAATAGGTTTCCCAGGGAGGTGGTTGGGGCACCATCTCTGGAGATATTCAAGGTGAGGTTGGACAAGGCTCTGCCTGATCTAGTTGAGGGTATCCCTGCTCACTGCAGGGTGGCTGGACTAGATGACCTCTGGAGGCCCCTTCCAGCCCTAAACATTCTATGATTCTATTATTAATATTTTTTAAAATTACACAGGGAAATCAAGATGCCAAACTTTCAACTCAGTGATACCGAAGAGATTATGAAGTGCTGCACATACTATGTCAGTCCCATATTAGACACCAGTCTGGACAATACTGGAATACATATCCCTCCAGAAATAAGGACACTTTTTGGACTTACGGTTGGTTGTCCTGCTTTGATCACTCTGAGCACTGTCATTTGACTGGTTGCTGGAGACAGAGGACACGCTTGAGCTCCTGACAAAACCAAATGCGGCCAGCTTAGCCGCTGCCAACCGGGAATAACCTGGAGGACGAAGTCCAGACTGGCAGGGCTTGGGGAGATTTGATTTTGCAGCACTTGGACATGAGCCTTTCTTAAGATCAACTGAAAGAAGGAAAAAGAAAACAATGTTATTAAATAAACTAAGCTGGTATCACCCAACTAGATAAAGTCAGTATAATGACTGAATACAAGCTTTAATAACTGTAGTGATTTTTTTTTTCCATTAAAAATAAGTTCTGTAGAATAATTAGAGGTCACAATAATTTTTAAAATGTAATATGGACTAAGGACCCATGAGGCATAACTCAAACTTCCATCAAAGTAGTGTAGAACAAGTATGCTAAGATTTTTTTTATTCTTACCTTTTATGCTGTATCACTTTCTAATTTTCCATTCGTTATGTGCCAATTAAAAGAAACTCCTACATGGAGACAAACACGCTATGCATAGCCTCCAATTTTGGAAACTATTATAGAACACCAACGATCCACTTCAAGGACAGAGAACTTCTTTGTATTCCATCAAAGAAAACACTTCTTTGAAGTCTTTCTTTCAAATTTTGCTGAAGGAAAATGTCCTTTTTCTTGCACCAAGTCTGGGAACAAGGACATGACCCATACGGTTGTACATTTTTTACATACACTCAGCCATTTCTGCTGGTGGACTTCTCATTTTAAACCATCAGTTTATGTGAATGACATCAAGCAAGTATCAGAAAACTACCAATAACAGGCTTATAACAGATAAGTTAGGAAAAAACACTAGTTCAGCTACCATGTCCACCTGTGGTAACTACTACCTGGTGATCCATCTCTAGCTTGTGTCCTAACCCATGTTCTGCTGCTCTTGCATAGGCAAACTTCTGTAGACAAATCTAGAACACAGGTCCATAAATTCTCAAGTTGCCTCATGGTTCCTGACCATGAGGACATGAATCATGGACCCAAAGGTCCATGAACCATGGTGGGATTGTCTTCAAGGACCAAAGATTAGAGTTGGCTTTTGAATGGATGGTCTAGAAACCAAGCAGATCTGGACCTCTGCTGTACATAACATTTGGACAGACCTTTACTTTATAGGCTTGACAATATCAGATTCCTGTTCTTTATGGAATCATGAGCAGCAAAAAATGTATATTAAAACAAAACAAAACAAAAATTCTCCAAAAGTTGATGCTTGAGTGTTTAATCAGTCACTAGGGTGGTGCATTAGGAGACAAGGCAGCATTAAAACTACAGACATATTCTGCTAGAAAAGGCCACAAAGTCATCCTTTTTCCATTCTTATTCAGTGAATGCTATTTGTGCATTAGCCTGACAGATACTTCAAAGGAAGAATTGAACACTAATAATATAAAGAAAAAATAAAAATTAACTTCACAGTAAGAATATAGCCTTCATATTATTACAGTATTTAATTCTTTTGTAAAGTATGTAGGTCACAGCCTTATTAATTTTAATGAAGCATTACACTTTAAGGAGACTTTATAGAAAATAAGACTAACTCATTTTAGCAGGAAAATGTGAATATTTTAAAAGATAGTTGTGTATATCATCACAATGATACTAAGCTTTGTTGGACAAAACTAAGCCTTTTCTTTTGAAATTAAATAGGTGCAACAACAAACCAAAATGTGTTTTATTATCCTATAAAACACATTCCTATAAAAGACATCCAAAAATGCCTCTTGCTCAATTAATGAAATAATTTGTATACCACAGTTTCTTAAAAATGCATTTCTGTACCTTTTCACAAGTTGAGGCTTTATTAAGACACAAGGAGATAGATGTCTTAGTGCAGCATATTTACAAGCCCAGAGGAAGACACGGTCTGGAGGGTAACCCAAATGAAAGTAACAAATAACAGTGTGTAACAAAAGACTGCTAAAATCCCCATTCGCTTTTTTTGGCACCAAGAGGGATAATCTTGAACTCTGATCCTGAATCTGTCTTTATTTGGATGATGTGAAGTTGGGGTCAGAGGCAGCTGTGGGTTCTGGGTGCAGGTGAAGAGCAGTGCAGGCACATTAGCATGGAGAACAGATAAGCAGTGATGTTTACCATCACTTTACTGCCAGGCTTGTGCAGCATTGCTTTGACAGTGGTTTATTACAGCTTGTTTATGGTTATCTGCAAAGCACCATCAAGCCAGACTTCCCTCCACACAGCACAGCTTGCAATCAGTGTGAATCACATTACCAGATTTTCATTTAGGAACAACAAAAGGGTTCAGTGAAAGGCTTTAGGAGTTCCAAATGCTAGATGACATGCTTAGTATCTTTCGGACAGAGTATCTCAGTTTCAGAGGACTAATCTTCCTGCATTAACAACTGCTGATTGGCTTACACCAGCACGAGGCTGTATTTTTACTGTGGAAGTATGATCCTGTGCTCTCTCATTTCCACAAGCAGACAAGCCAACCAATGTCAATACAACCTCTTCAGCAGTATTTGGAAGGGGTTTAGACAGGTGGCTGTACAGTAACACGCTTGCTACCGGCTGGGCACAGCCAAACATCAGCTGCAACAGCTACCTAAAGGACTAATTACACAAGGGCAACTGTGTGTGAGAAAAAGCACACATCTCAGTCAGAGTGTGCAAAATATTCCTTGTGTTGTATCGGCGACAGGACCAAGCCCAGGCAGCTTCCAGATTTGAAGCGGAGTTATCTGTGGCAATCAACTGCAGGAGCAAGGAACCTGCCCAGGTCAGTGACAGCAGTGAGAAGGTATGGGACTGTCTCTTGTGGGTTTTATAAGTTTCTGAAAAAAAAACCAAAACAAAAACAACAAACCAACCAACCAACAATCAGGCCACCACTACATAAGCTGAAAGTTGAGATTTCCTTTTCCTAAGAATCTCTGAAAATTGAGAAGGGAGAAATGTTTCTATTTTACAGTGAAAAGCTCCAAGTATCACAGATTTCTTGGCCCAGCAGCGTAGAGGAAATTCCACCAGAGCAGTAAGGGAAAGTGGTTAGAAATTGTTTTATTTAAAAAGCATTTGAAATGCCCTTGCCCTAGGATGGTGAGCTGCACATGGAATTCCATGTCCCCAGCTCAATGCAGGGATGCCCACAAGTCCCCAGGCTGGCTGTTCCTGCACCATGTGATCAAGCAGCTTCAGTCTGTGGCACATCAAGCACCACAGGTGTCACTGAAGAAGAGTTTCCTTAAAAATAGAAGGGTTTTGGTGACAAATTTCTTAGCCTTCTCTACCTTTTCCTCAAAATCATTCTCCCAGACACAGACACAGGATTCCGTGGGGTTTTTTTACATTTCAATGTATGTTTCAGTTTATTACTTCAATTCTAATTCCACCTGAACTAATAATATTTTGTATTTTTAATGCCTTAAATTATTTTTCACTTCTCTTTTTTGTAATCCAGCTCTCCTGTACCACAAGGACCTGGGGGCAGGACATTATCCTCATTAGGGATACATTCAAATCCTTAAAACCTAGTCATTTTCTGTCTTCTTTCTCATTAAAATACATGAGACATCAGCCTATTGCGCATATTTTCTGTTCTAAATATCCTTAAGGTTTACAAGTTGTTGGATGTTCTTTTTTTTTATTTCTGTTTCTTAGAGATATAGAAGCACTCCTGAAAACAAGGTCTAGGAGTTCAAAACAAAAGTTCTTTTAACGAGTAGCTTTCATTTTAAAAAAATATGCCAAAATAATCTTTAAAAATTGGCAGAAAACTCTTTCCAGCTGTCTCACTGCCCCAAGCTAATTATAGAATTAAGTATTGTTGTCTGTATGGCACACAAGCAAATGTTCTACAACACTTCAAGCTGTTCCCATCTAGAAACGTGAAAACATTTTGAGGTAGCAACTGACTGACACAAACCACATGTGACTGGGGACCTTTAAGATAAGTCTGAGATAGACTTCTTATGCATCCCCACCCCATGTGAATTTCAACTCCTTGCACACGTATAAGCAACTTCCATGTGAGTTCTCTGTGAAATCTGAAATAGGTTTTAGTTGAAATGAATGAAAAAGAGAGGAGTTACACAGAAATGTTCTGAAAAAAAAGAGTAGCGGTTCATGACTTTAGCTCCACTTGAGATTTAGGGATCCTTAGCAAACTTCTGTTTTCTTTGTGGTGGTATTTTCAGTTGTTTGAATTTGTTTTGGATTTTTTTTTTTACAAGCATTTCCATTAACACTATGGATGATAGTATGATCTGTATCTCATTATTCTAATTTCATATCAGGGGTCCAAATACTGTCAATCCTGAACAGTTCAGATCCAAAGGCGAATTAGATGTCACTGTTGAACATTTGTGCCTTCCCAGCTTCCAGGCAACCCAAGGCTGGTTAGCACATTCTCACCACCCAAAGAATTTGTCAGCTCATGTTTCATTCAGATTGTTATGATACCATTCTTACGAGTGACAGTGAGGTACAACAGTCATATATGCAGTCAGCCCTTCTCATAGGATCAAATTTGGTTCTTTGAAGATGCAATAATAGTTGGGAACAGAGAGGCTGCATATGGAAAAGCCTCAAGTATGGTAACAAAGTCCTCAGAAAAACTCTGGTGAAGAAGTATGTGTCTGCCTTTGAAGCGCTCAGTTTTTTTTTATGGAATGCAGGCAGATTGTTCTCCCAAAGAAAGCAGAGAGTGACAACTGAAAACACCGCAGATTAGTGCACAATAAAGAATTATTTTCCTTTCTAAATGTTCCTCTTATCTCTCTCCTCAAACAATTAAGAAGTTTGCCAGCTCAAATCCAAGTACTTCAGTCTACATACCTATAAAAGAAGCACACAGCTGTACCAGCAGTAATGCAACTTTTCAGGAAGTAACCTCAAAACCTCTTTTCTATCATCATCATTCATCTACTAGTTCAAGTATTAGGTGATCCTGAGAATAAATGTGAAAGCAAAGCTTTTCTACCAGGAGAAAGGTATAGCCATTTTGTAGCATTCATGATGACACATATTACATATATACAAAGGCACAAATAAATGCATATATCTCTGTGTGTCTGAGTAATCAGACTTGGTCTAGATGATCCTGCTCAGGCAGGGGGGTTGGACTAGGTGATCTGCTAAGTCCCTTCCAGCCCCTAATTTCTGTGTGATTCTGTGATAGCTGTCCTGATTTATATATAAATAGATTCTTTAACAAGAGTTGACCTAGAGGAACTGCTAGACCCTCAAGATTGGAAAAATTAATAGACAGAGAGGTGATAAGGTAATGATACTTCATTAACTCAGCCTCTGAGAAAAAAAAAACATAAATACCACTTAAAAATGTAGAAGTGAAGTGAATGAGTAGACTTACGTGGAGTTTTAATGATGAGATCTCTGTTAACTTTTCAAAATCAGACATTAATCCATCAATCAGCTAATTAATGCAAATCTTAACACACTTCCTCCAAGAAGTCCCCACAACCAAGGTCAACACATTCATAATTTTTAAGTTATAGACCCAGAATCCTTTAGAGATTGTTCTGAATTACAAGTTTCCCACAGGAAGAGCAGAGTCCATTTACATGAAATATAAAAAAATGTCAAGCTTTTGGAAACACTATTTCACCTTTAAATACATCATGATTTGGTGACTTCTTGCCTTCCTACCGTGCAAAATGCTTTTTTTCTTAAAAGTCAGGCTGCTTGTCTGACCCATTCCTAAGAAGCAGCACTGCTCAGGAAGGAACGTGCAGCCAATACTGACATGTGTGTGCCACATCCTACAGATAAAGAAGGGTCAGTGCTCCAGTCACATTTTAGGCATCACGCTCGGGGATCACATATGTGAGATCACTCATTGCTATTTCACTTTCTACTTGGCACGTCTTAAAACTAATAAAATCCTTCATGTACTTGTAGCACTTGCAGTCCATCACAGCAGTCCAGGGATTTAACTATCACTTATTTTAGAGACAGTTTTATGAGTATTAGTATTATATACATGGGTCAAACCACTCAGCTTATCAGTGCTGCTTAAACAGATTGCTACATTATGAATGGCATGGCAAAGGGGAATAAAATCCTCATTATGAGGCACTGCTGCTGTCTTCGATACTAGGCCATGGTGATTCCAGTTCAAAAGCCTCTGTGGTACCCTCACACTTTGTCATGGGATGGCAACTGGTTAGATCCTTCTGCTTCCATTAGCCCTGGGCAGGACTGGAAACACTAGGATTAAAAACTGGATTAAAAGCTCAGGATCAAGCTTAGCAGTCCTAAAGGCAGTACTGGTATCCCTGAGAGAAAAACACCTGCTAGTCCCCAGCTGCTTTAGATGAAGTCAACCAAGTCCTAACACTCCACAACAGCCTTGAGCAAGGGTCTTACTGGCTTCACTTCCAGGAGGCTGACCACATGCTGATGCATTTTGTTTACTTCTGTTTGTCAATATGACTCTACCAAAGCTGCATTTAATCCTATTTCTCCAATACTGAATCAAAAACAATAATACAAATTGAAGTTTAATACTAACTGCCAGATGTGTTTGAAAATGGTGTTGGGTACATTAAAACAATGGGCTAGGTGGTGCCTGGCCCTTTGCTGAGCCCCTCCAGTCAGCCCCACAGCAGCTGATGTTCCATTCAGCCCCTCCATGACAGCCAGGGAGCCATGTAGGTCTGTATTTATGCAGTGGTGTCGACACAGACACAAGAATCAGTTCTCTGCTATCCATGTATATGCCAGTCTTGTCCTGTCTGCTGTCACTTCAGCCTCTTTCATGAGAAATTCATTATTCTTAAAAGGAATTACTAAAGACAAAAAGACTGGTATGCTGACCTCTGAAGTTAACATAGCTGACAGAGACTAAGACATTTGGGGTGTATAAGGAAAAAGGCTTTGGACAACTAAAATGATATTATAAGCCAATCTTGAATGGGTAATTGGGAAATAAAATGCAAAAAATAAAATAATGTAAAATAGCTAACATATCAGAAGCACATGAAAGATCAATAAGGGGAGGCATTGAATCAACAGAGAGCAATGAGAAGAACTCTGCAACAGAGTAAGATGTTGCAGAAAAATTAAACAAGTTCTTCATTTTGCAAGGAAAATGGAAGCTGAGATGCCAAAAGTTAAAACTATGTATCCTGAGGTGGACAGTGAAAAAACAGATATCAGCAACCTCTCCAGAACCAGTCCTAGGTAATTTAAAATTTAAAATCAATCATTTGGAGAAGCCTGCTTTCAGAGGCTGCAGAAGCTCATGTTGAAGATTTTTATAAAAAGTTTTTCATAAACAGGTTTAATAAACATCCATCAGAAGGAATCCTGTCCTGTAGGAAGAAGAAGAAGAGGAGGGACCATAAGACCCCAAGTCATTACTTATGACTGCTTTAAAAAAATCTCTGCAAACTTGTAGGCTGTTAAACAGCTGCTGTGTTTCACTCTGGCAATGACTAGTTTTCAGTTTTTTCTGAACTTGCTGCTGGTTAAATGTACATTGTTAAAACCTCCAAGCTTTTTCAGGCTACCAAGGAATGTCCTGTAAAAGTAATTATTATGTGTCTTGTGGTGTTGTACAGGTCTCCTTCCAACTCTTCCCTTGCTTTTTCCTGCCCTATAATTCTGCCCAGGGTCATGTTAAGGTGGGCAGTACCTGGGAAGGCAAAAGTATTAGAAATGTCTTAAAAGCAGTGTGTACCAGGGCTTCAGAGAATCAAGATCTCTGCTGGCACATTTGAAAACTGCCCAGGCATTGAGAGCACACATGCCAGGGAATGTCATATTCAGATTGAACAACAGGGTCTTCATGATGAAATAAAATGCCCCATTATCTTTCGCAGGATAAAAGCAAAGACTTTTCAGGTATTTACAATGAGAATGAATTATTACTGAAATTGATTCTCCTTCTTTATTAATGACCTGTAACACAACCTTTGCACAAGTCCCAGACTTCCTAGTCAGCCTTGCTGCAGGATAAAAAGACACAGCTCAAAGACTGCTGCTGGAGCTTTGTAGTATCAGGTCAAGATGTTACTCATTTTGTGATATTTCTGTCTGAGAAAAAAAAAAATAATCTTATTGGTCACTACAATAAAGGAAAGGAAATCAAGTTCATTCTTTACCTGAAGCATCAGGATGATAAAGGCTGGGAGCACTTGTAATTTCTCCTTGCTGATGGAGACAGCTACCCGAGGATCTCTGACTTGCAATAAGAATCCTGCTCTTCGCAGATGGTAACCTGGACACTGCACCCAGTCCTAACTGTGGCTTGAGTATCATGGCAGATCGATAAAAATTTGGTGGGACCTCATAGTGAGTATATGTTGGAGGGCAAAATTCATCTTTTGCAGGCCTTTCCCCGACCTACAGAGAAATAATTAACATAGATATTATAAAGTAAATAATTAAATCAGAAAATACATTTTTGCTTACAAAGGCTAATTGCTCCCCCCGCCCCCCGCCCTTGTCTGCAGAGCACTGCAGACCGATCAGCACTTTTAAAAAGTGATGGTCTTACCATATTAATGGCTTTCCAAAAATATGCACATTACAGACTCAACACATAACTAAACCCAAATAAAGAATTAATCTCTTCCCCAAAAGAAAACAGACAAAATTAAGATCTTCAGTTAGTGAAGTTACTGTCAAGTCCTAAAAGTTAACATAATTTACAGAGGTAGATACATCAAGAGAGTGTGTAAGTGGAATTTTCATTAGAAGGTATTTAAAATATTCCTATTGAGATACAATTTTGGAGAAAGTTTTAAGTTAGTTAAAAATAAAGCAGAAGGTATTTTCAGCTTTTTTTACCAGAGAAATGTTACTGTCAAACAATGTGTGTGAGATAAAAAAAAAAAAAACCTCTACATGTTCTTACTGCAAAATGTTCATTGTAATCCGTGCCTCTGAAGTTGGCTGTGGAGACCTGGTTGTGGAGGTGGGCACGTTTCTATATGATACATTTTCAGGGGCTGTTGAATATTCCACATCTGAGCTTTAAAAACCCATCTGCCCACTTCAGTTGGAGAAAAAAAAAAAAAAAAAGGAAAATTTCAGATGTAAAACATTTATTGTTTATCAAAACGGGAAAATTATTTGCTAAAATCAGTGACAAAAATCTCAGTATTTTAATGGTCATAATGGTCATTTACTATGACCATTTTACTGGTCATAAATGGCACAGCATGGTCCCAAGCTGGAAGGATTTCCAGTAAACTGGCTTTTACCTGGGAACTTGCAGCTGGGAGATGACCTGGTTTCTTGATGAAGCACTTGCACCTTTCTACACTTGAGCTGAGCTCTGAGTCCCCCCTCACTGTGCTGCTTTGTTACATGGGACAAGGGCACAGAGCACTGCCAGTAGTTTTCATCTCATTTGCAAATAACTGTTTACTTCTGGGTAGAGTCCAACTTCAGTGTTTTCTTATGAAATGCAAAAACATCATAATGTAGAAAGAACCCACAACTATTTTTATGTGTATCCTATTTAGGATACACAGGAAAAAAATCAGCATAGGAAACAGGAAATCTGAACTAAATTTGTTTTAAAAATTAATCAAAAAGTGTCATAGACTACCTAGGAAGAAATGTAACTGCCAATTAATTAACTCTGTTGTGAGTTATGATGCATATAATATGTTAAATCAGTTTCTATTTAGCAGTTAAAAGAATTTAAAATATGCACTTCAACACTGGCTATAAAAGTTTTGATCCTAGCTGCTTCAAGAGTTTTAATCCTAATTTAGCAAATCTTTAATATGCTATCTTTAATATGCTAAAAGAGACAAGATTGGCTTTAAACTATTAAATGTAGAATCTCTGAGACCTCTGCATAGAACCTAGGACAGGTGCAACAAACACCACCTTTTACATTTTTGCTCTGTGTTTTCTCTTCTGTTTGCAGTCCTATTTCCTGCCATTAGATCTTCCCCTTTCCTTTTTTATTGTACTCCTATAACATAATTCTACAAGTTAGGATGCAGTTTTTTACTGAATAGGTCATTCTCTAGGCTTGGAGAGCAGGAGATACTTAGCTTCTTATTTTCAGTTTCTGGATGAGATTTATTTTGTGGGTAAGATTCAGTTAACTTTTCTTTCCCTGATTAATTTGTTGCAATCAAATCGCACTGTACATTTCCTACCATTTCATATTTAACTGGCAGTGAACATACCAATGCCAAGTAATTCAGCATAAGGAATAGAGAAAAACTTTAAATATAGAAACCATGCATTTTGGATAAACTGGGTCAGCTTAGCAAAACCTCAGTCACCTCATTTTTTTTCTGTATTGGC